>CM039089.1:15440331-15529735 GCA_022113865.1 Chimonanthus praecox | reverse complement strand
TCCGCAATCTATTCTTCATTATGTACTCCAACACATTCAGATCTTCAGCAAAAGGGAGGAACCTCAAACCTCCTACATTAGATGATTTAGGTTTCTTGGTGAGCCACTGCTGACTGCAGGTGATATTTGTAATTTTTCCATTTCTGTACCAATTCGTTATGTATGGATGAGGAGATTCCATTGATACGGAGCCAATTCCAATAGACTTATTGAACGTTCTCATTGGCGTGCATCTAGCAGGAATTGAACCTACAAATTCGCCAATTTTGAGTTGGGCGCTTTAACCATTCAGCCATGGATGCTTAACAGGGATCATCGTACATCGTGACATATTCCAATTGAAATGAAATCTTTAGGAGGAATCATTGAAACGACATCAATTCAAATCCTGGATCTTCGAATTGAGAGGGATCAAGAATTCTCACTATTTTTAGATTCATGGACCAAATTTGATAGGGGCAGCTGCTAGGGGACATATTGGGACATGTTCCATTCACACATAGAGGTAACTAGTTAACCATTGCGTAGTTGAACAGAAACATATTTCTATTCAGTTGCTCTGTTATCATTTTACTTCGATTGCTAAAATATAGTGTTGCATTAAGAGTACAATTTTAACACTTGAAAAAATTGGATTTTCAAGTACAAAAGAAATAAAAAAAAAAAACTCATCAAAATACTGAATCAAACAAAAAAGAAAGGAAAAAAAAAGTAACTTATGCAATAAACCTTCTGCTTACCGTCTGCCAAGTAAAAAAACACCAGGACTTTTCATGATTCCACCATCTAAAGAGACAGCACCATCACTTATGCAAGGTGCAGCAAGTTGCATGTCAGCTCTAGTTTTATATACTTGCAGGCGTGAGAAAAGAGCATAAAACAGAGTTTCCCTAAGGCCATGCCCACTAGGTGTAAGGCAAGATAGGTTCACAAGGTCCAGATCAATCATATTCACAGCAAAGCCTAGAAAGCCCGTTGGACACTCCCCACTAGGTAATCTTGGTTTCAATAAAGCAAGCCTCTTTTGATAATCCTCAGCTAGACACTTGCCAGGGTATGGTCTGTGCAAAACATGGAAGCATAGTATTTAGAAGATAAAACAGCACAGAGCAACAGAACCAAACAGTGGCAGTATGAATAAAATGAATTCATTAAAAGACAAAACTAACATGAAATCCATTGATGCAGTAATCCTCAAATGGATTTGGAAATCTACAGCTTTTTCCAAAAAGAAAGAGTAATGTCAGATTATTGCCTTAAATCTTCGAGACAAATCACAAGAAATCTGCCATCCAGTGGTTTCCCAATAGAGGGGCCAAGCCCATGAAGTCCAGCACCCTTATCTATCTGGCCTTCAGTATCATACATCTCAAAGGCTTTAACACCTTCATATGTCTTGCATACAATTGCCAGCATGGTCTCCAACCCTAAGTACTCTGATAAAATCCTGGATATTAAGTTAAGGAGGTAGGTAAATACTGAGCAGAGAAAAAGATTAAAGGGACAAATAAAATAATAATTACACTTATGACTAGTGCCCAACTTACCTACTCGTCAAAAATGAAATTGAACAGCTAGCATACCTGTTAAGATTATCATCATGCACTTTGGCTAGAGTAGCAACTACACCCAACACACCCTTAGTCAGCGGTGAATTAGATGCTTGAGTCCCATGGCGAATTTTCAGTTGATATAGTACGGAAGCAGCTGTTTTCTCCTGTCGCAGAATCTGTTCAACAGTGTTCTGCTGATTTTGTGCATTATTAAGACTTCCACCTTCAGCTACGCTTGATGAATGATATCTTCCAAGAGTAACTGAATTGGAAATGATGTGAGAAGAGGGTATAAGGGATGTAAACTCACCACATGGTCATTTATTCCCAAAATTCCAGGTAGTGGGAGGTAGCTACATATCACGAGAGAACTATAAAAACATATTTATGACTAAACTTATTTATTAATGTTAATTAATTTTACTTGAACAAAAGTCAAATGTGGCTAAGCCATATCCAACAGAAATACCATATCCACACCCATGTTCTGTCATGTCTGGGCACCTTGGTGAATTCAAAGGATCTATGTAGCATATGTTTCAACCTAAGATATTGATAGCCATCCATACGAAAGTGAAGAAAATAACAAGGTAGCTATTATGCTTCCCCTGTGGTTCCACACTACAACTATAAAAATCCTGTTAACCCCATTAAATTTGCCATGGCTGTGGTTCAACTAATTTATCCTCGACTTCTCAAATCCAGCAGCTATGCAGCCTACATGATTTTTTTAAATGGCCACATAACCTTTGCAGTTGCACAGTAAGCTACTACTACCTCTTGTTGACTCAGGGGCCTATATATTCTCATAAAAAACAACTGAGGCATGCTTTCAGTCTTTGTACTAGGCAATCCTCATGGTACTTCAAGATGAGTCATACAAAATACATGACGAAGAAACTTAAGAGAAGCATGGGATTAACCTTGCATATCAAGAATGGATTCATCCAAGTTGTTAGTCTGATTCTTTAGAAATTTCAGGTTGTCCTCGTGATGCTTGATTTTCAGTCCCAGCTTTTTAAGATCATCTTGAAGTTTCTGCAAGTAATGGAAGTAGGGAGGAATTAGGAGGCTTTGCACTTTCCCAACCTAGAATCGGTAGCTATAATGTGGATGACCTAATAACCATGGGCTTTCTCATCTTCTGACATGGACTGACCTTGGATTGATCTACTATCGTTTCCACTTCACGAAGTGTATCATCTTGCATCTCACCTCCAGGCATTATTCACTGTTCACTTCTATTCAGGCTTCAGCAATGACAATTCTGGAGGAAGTAACTCTCTACCATTAGGAAGTCTTACCAATACAAACTGAAAAAGAAGAAGATGAAACAACATATATATCATATATTTCACACATAACTTGAGCAGATCCATATATTGTCACCTAAATAGCAGGCAAACAGTTTACCTTACACAAACAAAGGTGCAACATGGATCAGGCTCTCACCCACCTTCTTAAACTGGCCTAAAAAGTGGTAGTCAGACCATGGTTCTTTAGGCTTCAGTTAGATTGGGTTAAGCTCAAAAAAAAAAAGAGGCTAAGCTGGTCTGTGGAATTGTGACCCAACCAATAAATAATATATATAAAATTATAGTGTCCCACCACTTCAAAACCTGAAGCGCAATTGGTAAGTGCTCACTAAGCTGGTCTCTAGAATTGTGACCTGACCCAGCTAATGTAACATATATAAAATTTTAGTGTTCCGCCACTTCAAAACCTGAAGCGCAATGGCTAAGTGCTCATTATTGCAACCAAAAGATGGCAGGTTTGAGTCCTATGGGTGTCAAATAGGCAATTAGCCCATAGGAAAACAATGCCAAATCCATATAAAATAAAGTAAAAAGATATTGAGAACAGACATGAGCTCATGGCACAGTTGGAAAGTGTTCAATGTCACAACTCAAACTCATTTAACAAGTTTGAGTCATATTAAGAATGGATTTCAAATAGATATCAGGGTTTCAGACTAAACCCATTGTTAAGAATTGGAATTTGGGTGATTCAACCTTGGTTTCAGCTAAGTTTAGTTCCAAGATCTTTTTGCTTCATTCATACTCTCAAATTCCTATTGTAATCTAGTATCCACGCAAGCAATCATGAAAATAAGGATGCATTTGTATTTGGAGAATTTTTTTATGAGATTCTCCTAGGTAGTGCATCCTCCTAACTGGAGGTTCTCCTATTTGTAAGAACTCTAGTATGGAATTCAGGCTACATTTGGAAAAAAGAAACAAATGCATGCGGACTCACTTTAGCTCGCACTCCTCTCTTTTTTTCTTTCTTCTTTTTTCCTTCATTTGAAGAGATGCTAAGCTAGTACCCCTCCTAAGTGCAATGGAGGTCACTTAGGCCATGGACCCCATCTAGGGAAGGATCCCACACCTTTTAAATTTGACAAATGATCACCCGTACATTGGGTTGCATGGTATTATTGTGTGCATAGGGCCCACCAAATAACGTGGTGATGGACCCATTGAAATGATTTTTCCTTCAATATGTTATCCACCAAAAATCACATTGATCAAATTGATCAAGCCATGTTTTTAAGGGCCATAAAGTTTACAGATTAAAAATAATTTAAAATAATATGGATTGACCAATCCAATCAAATGATTTTGATGGATAGCATATTGAAGAAAAGACTATTCGACCGGGCTCATCACCACCCCATTTGATGGCCCCATGCTTAGGTGGGTACACATCTCATTTTAAATTTAATTTCTAGTAATCACTTTCCCTTTTTTAATTTATTGGGCAAGCGAGTAAGAAAGGAGGAAGGCTCCAATTTCAGATTCTCAAAAGGTGGGAGAATACCTTGTTTTAAGGTCCTTAGAGTATCTCCCCTGTTTCAAGTTTTCTGCACCAAAAAATGGCCTAAGTTTCTATCAAGGGTTGATACTTGGAAGAATCAAAGAAATTTAAAAGTAAAGAAAAATGATGATCTCACAAGATGTGACCTGGTACAGTTTTCCCTGCTCCCAAATTTGCTAAACAATAACTTAAAGAAAACCACACCATTTCTCCCTACATTCCCCAATACAAACATTTAACGAATCTTGGATAATGAAATGGATCATTCTCGTGATGCATGCAATGAAAGGTCTAGATTGTCTAACTACTAATGGATCATAATTAAAAAATAAAGGTAAGGCAATAACTTGTACCACCATTTTCTACATGCTTACCATCACAGGTCGTGGGATCAAGTACAATTTTTTTTTTTTGAAGGCATGCATGTTCTTATTTTAGTTATGAAACAAAGGGGCCAACAGATTGTTGATCCCAAGTGACCATCTAATGTGACCCACTGCAAATGGGCCATGTCCAGACGCCTTGGAGCACAAAAAAATGTTCAGAAAATTAAAAAATAATAACAATAACATCAAGGAAGGAAAAAACCCAGCTGCCCACAGTGTGTGTGGTGTGTGCGCGTGAGAGAGAGAGAGTCCATTTGAAAGTCAGGAACTCAGATCACTCTACCTAGACATAGAAAAGAAGGAAACACCCAAAGCCCAAAATCTCCAGAAAATATCCAAGTGTTCTATCATGCATTTGGCAGACACCCAAAGCCCTAAAAATGGGAAAGAAGCAGAGAGAGAGACCTTAGATTTGCGGCGAGAGTTCTGTACTTACCAGAGCGTCTCTTTCTTACTTGGTTTCCTTTTTCATTGTAGTTTCTAATCTCACAGTGTCTCCTCTAATCGTAACGGAAAGGAGGAGAGAATCTTGCCATCAAACCAACACCTGCCGTCTTCAATTTCTCTGGCGCGAACTTCGAGGACGGAAAAAGGTACCGAAGTTAATGCCCGTGTCATCAGCACTGTTTTTGATGAATGAACCAATGAGGATCTGCGTGCCCGTACAGTTGTTGTGATTGTATTCTGTTAGGCATCCTCCTTTCAAAACGAATGATATTTCGAGACTACTTCCAACAGTGTCATTTGAAATTATATAATTTTTACTATTTTTAGATATAAATCACTTATTAATTTCTAGACATGAGTAAATATATTATATAAATATTATTAGATAGATTTTTTCTAAAGATAGTAATTTGATCCTTTTATGCTAGCCAACTCAACTTGTTAGGGCTAGGGTTACTAATGACCTTAACTTAGTTATTCTTCAATGAAATAAGAGAGGGTAATTGCACTACTACAAGGGTTTTTTTTTTTCCTCGTACTTCTTCTTCTTCTCCTCTGTTGCATTCTTCTTTTCTTTTCTTTTTGAATTATTAATATATTAAAAAAAATCACTAGAGGTGTAAATACTCTGGAAGAAAAAATCCACCAACACAAGCAACTATACCCCGATACACCTACCTACTAGAACTAAACTGGAAATGAGAAAATTAAGCTAAATCAGCACATTCTTTTCAGACACAAAATATATCATTTGCAGAGATATTTCTAAATTCCACAAGAGAAAAAACCCAAGAAGTAAACATAAAAAAAACTCTTCTCAAAACGTCATTCTTCTTCTCTTTCTCCCCTCGTTTCATCCCTTATATTATTCTGATTGAAGAGATGGGTTAAATTTCCTGGAAATGGTTTACATCCATAGAAATTGTTGTTTTTCATGAAAGAAGGATTTATAAGTAATTAAGAAAATGAGTTTTTTGTTTCCATTGGTGTCAAATCGTCCTCAAATTCAATCAATTTCATTTTTCCTGATATTTAGATTTTATTTTTCTATTATTTAGTATTTATTCTATCTATATTGTCCTTGATTTTTAATTTTTCGTCAGTTATATTAACATGAAGGAATTCGTACCTAAATTGATTGACCAAACCATCCTATATGATAAAGAAAACCACATTTCAGACTTGATTTGAAGAGGAATGGTATGAGAATTATTAAATTACTTCTTTTTTTATCAATTTGACCCTCAAATTATTTTCATGCAGGCCAAATCAAATGTGAAATGCATTGAAAGAAAATTACATACCGATTAATTGAGATCTTGTTGCTCACATGAAATTTTTTTTAGAGGAGTGTGGGTTAAAAATATTTTTGACTTTGGAGATATGCTAATTAAGTGGAATTTTGTTGCCTCACTCGTAGATCTTTAGAGGTCAGAGACAAAATACATTTTTATTTTTGTGTGAGGAGGCCACTATTTAATGGAAGATGTATCGTATATGTGTGATCTCCTTGTCGAGGCAAGGTTATGACGACCACAACGTTGTTTACAATTTGGTAAAATTATGCAACTAAGATGTTCAGAAAGGTTCCCATAGCAAATGTTGTAATGATCTGACTCAAATATAAAGTTTAGGGTCCGACTCAATAAGAAATTGTCCGCTCTAGGCCTTACACATAGCGAGTCGGCACGGTTTTCCTTTTGGTGTGGGCCCGGTCCAAAATGCGTCTTGTGAGTTAAGAGGGCTTGGCCTCTTATACACCCTCATCTCTCTCCCTTCTATACCGATGTGGGACTCTCACATCGGTGAATAGTGGGCAAGGGTATCACAATCACCCACCCTAAGGCCTTGAGCTGCCCCCGGCTCGACTCGACCCAGTTCCACAACACCAGGGAAAGAGGAAGGCCCACACAGTCCGAGTGTAGAACTGAGGCTCTAATACTATTTGTAACAACCCGACCCGAACACAAAGCTTAGGGGCCACAACACCAGGGAAGGAGGAAGGCCCACACAGTCTAACTATAGAACTGAGGTTCTGATACCATTTGTAACGACCCGACCCGACCCGACCCGAATACAGAGCTTAGGGCTTGACTCAACAAGAGATTGTCCGCTTTGAACCTCGCACACACGCGAGTCAGCATGGTTTTTTTGCTCTTGGGTCCTGGCCCACATAGTCCGGCCCAAAACGCGTCTTGTGAGTTAAGAGGGTTTGGCCTCTTATACACCCTCATCTCTCTCCCTTCTCTACCGATATGGGACTCCCACATCGGTGAACAGTTGGCAAGGTATCACAAATGTAGATACAGTCAATGTCATCGTTAAATTGCCATAGTTGTGAGATAATTTTATTAAGTTACCTGATCGTGCTTCACCGACGGTCGAAGATCAGTACACATGCATTTATACTACACCTTTTTGGGAGTAAAGTTGCTTACAACTCCTCTTATCTAGGGTTCCTCTCACGTACCTCCCATTATTTGAAGACTTGTAGTGGTGTGCATAGAACATTAGAACCCAACATGATTTGATCATTTATATATATCCTTGTATAAGACTTCCCAGAATAAAGAAATGACAATTTCAAAATTTTTATCAATTCTCTAAGAATGCCACTACACTTTCATTCACACACATATATATATATATATATATATATCTTAAGATTGAATTAGTTGTTATACTATTCTCTAAGTATACAATTATGCAACTAAGATTGAATTTGGAGAGGTATCCTGTTTGGAAAAACTTTGCTTTTCCATATATCATGAGGGTTAATAGTAAGAATCGTTTTCTCGAAGTCACATTCATTAACAATAAAGTCATCAACAAAAGGTTTATTCCTATGTTCTCCATCTCCCTCTAATGATTCTTCAAAATCAAACAGAGCACCATGAAAACAACCTTCCTCTTTCATCACTACTGGTTTCCCCCAGTAACAATTTAGTGAACCTGCTACATGAGATGTTTAAATCTAAACTCTACTGCTGCATTGAATCACTAAAAGTTGTCTACACCCTTCTCTTTGCATTGAATCATTGAAAGCCAGTCTTGATAGTCACCAAAGTTATCAAGAGATATATCTCCCTACCATGTCTTCTTTCAAATTTAGTTGTCTCAATAAGAAAAAAAAGACTAACATGCATTCAGCTTAAATGTATCTGTCTGTAATAAGATGTAAACCATTATATATATATATATATATTTTTTTTTTTTTAACAAATATCTAATGTTTAAATTAATTCTTGAAGGTTGTGTTTTTTTTTTTTTTTTGAATTTACGTGTGGATACAAATATATCATATTAAGTATATGATGAATTTAAATGTTGATGAGCTCTAGCATCCATAAGTAATATTAAGTGGACTCCACCAATAATTATTAACAAAATTATTTTCAACATGGGTTACTGGGATTAGACAATTGTTATTGTCAATTCTGTTGGATCATTTTCATTCAGAGTATTTTTTATATTTAATAATTCATTAATTTTGATTTTTGATATATTATGATGCGTATATTTTATTTATATATTTTATAGATATAATTGATAAATATCTTTTTTATCTCATATTTTATAGAGAACTTCGTTTGAATTATATTAGGCATCTTTAGATTAATTTTGTATTGATGAAACTTATAAAATTTTATATTTTTATAAGTTTATTTATTTTTATTTTTTATAACCTAGGGAAACGTCAATCAACCCTCCGACAGTCTGATATTTTTTTATAAGTTTATATTTGTTAAAATATGAAATTTATTTTATTTTTATTATATAGGTTTATTAAATATGATTATTATTAAAAATTAATAGCATATTAATTTAATTTTTTTCAAAAGAAGATTTAATTCAAATCCTCCTCCATTGATCTCCGTGTTATGTTGTCCTGTCCTGAATTTTGAAAAACATGTTTCGCCATCATTTGGTCCCAGCGCTTCCCAGCTCCAAAAACTACGTAGTACAAAGCCTTACCCAATGCTTTCTTGGCCAATTTTCAACATGGAGGGAGTGCAATGACAAAAAATGGAGTAAAAATGTAACACTTCGAGGAAGACAGGTTAGAGGCTCACATGGTTTGCCTTTTTCCATCCCTTTGCCCCCCTTTTTTCGAAGAGAAAAATTTGAAAACGACAAACAAGAGGGTGCATATGTAGAAAACTAAGGGGGCGTGGTGTAAACATCATCTTCCAGGAAGACCTCTTTCAGAAACTAAAAAAGGAACACGGACGGCGGCGGCAGTGACGGCGAAGACGGCGGCGGCGACGTCGAGGAAGAAGAAAAATGCCCAAAAAGCGGATTCTCCCTGAGACACCAGGTAGGACACCCAAACAAAGATGAGAAAAGCAAAAGAGAAAACTCTCAAACCCTAGAAATTAGACTTCTCAGACTATAATTTTTGTCTTCATTTGGTTGTTTGGATGCATGGAAAGGAATGAGTCTACTTAACTGGAAAATTAGGGTTTTAGCAAAAAATGGTTAAACCCAACTACTATTTTTAGGCAAAGAGAGGTTATTTTACAGAAAGTACTTTCCTTTCCATTCATCCAAACAGAGTGATGGACATTTGCTTCTTATTTTGTATGTATCTGGACTGGAAACATAAACAGAAACTCTCAAGCTTTTGGGGAAATCTCAGGCCCTAGAACTTAGAATTCTTAAACCCCTAGACATGTAAAATTCTGAAATCCGAGAAATGTAGAAATCTCAAGCCCCGGAAAGTGCTTCTCGCTTTGCAGTCACCAATAAAATTTTGAAGCTGTAGAAATGCAGAAATCTTAAATCTAACAGGTGTAGAAATCTCAAAACCTGGAAAATACCCTCTTAGCACCCGTTTGGATGCATGGTAGGGAGTGTCTGGGTGCGACGCCTGGCCGACCTCCAGACTTCAAAAAAATAAAAAAATAGAGAACTTTAACCATTTTTTTTGCTATGAAATAGTTTTTTTGTTAGGTAACTGCTTTCCTTTCCATGCTCCAGATGAAGTCTTTAGATGGACTCTTTCAAGGCTGTGTTGAGAACGCAGCTCTTGACACCCTGGAACTGCAGAATTTTGATTTCTCAAGCCCTAGAAATGTTCTTGTCACTCTATGCAGATCCAGATGCGGAGGTGATTGCACTCTCACCCAAATCACTTACTTCTACGGACCAATTTGTCTGTGAAATTTGTAACAAGGCCTTTCCTCGGCGGCAGAATCTGCAGCTCCATCTCCGTGGCCACAACCATCTGTCAAAGCGGCAAGCACAAGAAGAGGATGACGATGATGAGGAAGACCAACAGCTGCTGCAAAATGAGATGGAGTTGGAGGAGGGAGAGGAGGAGCTGCAGCTGCAGGGGCCAAGATCAGAGGAGCTGCGGAAGCGCATTTATGTATGTCCAGAGCCTTCTTGCGTACACCATGCCCCAGCATGGGCCTTTGGCCACATTACTGCCATCAAGAGGCACTTCTGCCGCAAGCATGGTGAGAAGAAGTGGAAATGCACCCGTTGCTTGAAGGAGTATGCTGTTGAGGCTGACTGGAAGGCACATTCAAAGATTTGTGGGATCAATGATCACCGCTGCGATTGTGGTGTCTCATTCTCGAGGTCTCTCCCTCACATTTTTTGCTGTTTAAGGATTTAGATTATCAATGTTGCACGACTTTTGCTAATAAGAGAGCAATGCTGTGAGGCTGGTGATTGCTTTGGACTTGGATCTTTCTCTGTTTTTCTTGGGACCTTGACCCCTGTAACAGCACTGTAAAGCTTTATCTAATGATCGGTTTTTTCAATGCCAAAGAGAAATGTCCCTCTATTTTAGTGGAAATGCTACTACTCTTTGCTGTTTTGGTTTAAATTCTTTTGACTATCATATTCTCCATATAATGGCCATAGATCTGACAATCAGTTTCTTATATATATCTATATTTATCAATTATTTCCTTCCATTTTACAGGAAAGATGACTTCATTGCCCACAGAACCTTCTGTGATGCATTGCCCGCTGCAGGCTCTTCTTCTCTTTCTTCTGATGTTGTTTCTGCAACTTTGCCACTTCAAAATCAAGGTAAAGTTTTTTGGAAATGGAAGAAAAGTGAAATGCTTCCATTTTTTGCTCGATTCGTTTTATTGAGTTTTGGATGCTTTAGAGAGGATTTTTGTTGGAAGCCTAAAGTCTCCAATGCAGCATGTGCTCTGGTTTTGTAGATGTATGTAAATTTAATTTAACTTGTTTCAATTGATAACATTTAATGAAAGGATGGAAGCGTGTGTGGAGGAGACCTCCTACTCCATCTTAGTAAATGGGTCTCCGACATCTCCAATTATGGCAAGGAGGGGTCTCAGACTAGGAGATCCATTATCTCCTTTCATTTCACTCTAGTGGGGGAAAGTCTTAACAAGCTGGTGGAAAAGGCCAAAGAGCTTGGAGTGGTGAAAGGCTTTGAGGTGTCATCGAACGGGCCGACCATTACACATCTTCAATTTGTGGATGACACCTTACTTTTTTGTGACCCTAGTAGATTGGAAATCTTGGGCTTTAGAGCTGTTCTTGGGTGTTTTGAGCTAGTGTTGGGCCTCCGAATAAATCTGGGCAAGAGTATCCTCATCGGAATAGATGTGGAAGGGGAGAAGGTTAAGGAATGGGTGGAAGAAGTAGGTGGTTGTGTTGGGAAGTTGCCATTTACCTATCTAGGCCTACGGTTGGAGGTAACCCTAGAATTAAGGACTTTTGGACTCAAGTGATTGAAAGGGTTTTGAAAAGGTTAACTGGGTGGAAGGCTGACTCACATTAAATCAATGTTAGTCAACCTTCCGGCGTACTTCTTGTCCTTATTTGAAATGCAGAGAGGGGTCAACGGAAAATTGGAAATGGCTTTTAGGAGGTTCCTATGGGGCGGTTAGGAAGCGAAGAGGAAAGATCATCTCGTTGCCTAGTCAAAAGTAACTAATTCAAAATCGAAAGGGGGTCTTGGAATCACGCCGTTGCAAATCAGGAATGAAGCCTTGTTATGCAAATGGGGTTGGCGATTTGGACGTGAGAGCGATGCTTTATGGGTTAAGGTATTGAGTGCCAAATATGGAATTGATAACAGAAACGGGTGGAATCTTGGAAAGGAAGTGGAGAAATCTGTTTAAATAACATTGCAAGCTTTGTGGAGGTTCAGTCAGGACAAAAATTTAGTGGGGAATCCCTTCAAGGGCAAGCTTATATTTCTAGTAGGTAAAGGAGATCAAGTCTTCTTTTGGAATGACCTGTGATTGGGGGATAGACCCCTGAGAGATAGGTTCCCAATATTATTTAGGGCGGCAAGGAACAAAGAAAGCCTTAGTTTAAGACAACTATTGGGTGGACGGCCGCAACATTCTTTGGAACGTTGAATTTAGGAGGGAATTGAGCTATTTTGAGAAGGAGAGTCTGGATGAGCTATTAGGATAGTTAAGTGAGTTTCTGATGGCTTTGGGGGAGGAAGATGAGTTGGTGTGGACAAGAGATTCCTTAGGGGTTTATTCGATCAAGTCTATGGTCGATATAGCTACACAACAGTTGAAATGTTGAATGGTGTGACGTTGTCCCACTGTTTGGTTTGGAAAAATTAGGCGTGCCCAAGGGTTCAGACCTTTGTCTGGTGTGTGGTGAAGAGAAAAATTCTTACAAGAATGGATCTTAGGAGGAGAGGTCTATTGAGATTTGATGAAGATCTTTGTTGTCCTCTTTGTGGGTTATCGAAAGTAACCATTGATAATCTCTTTGTTACTTCCCGTTGCTTGGCACCTATGGGACAATTTTTGTAGATTAATGGGCGTTTCATGGGTTAATGCTAGTACTTGGATAGAAACGTTGGGTTCATGGCTCTTCCCTTGCCCCAATAAAAGATGGAGGATGGCGTGGTTCACAATTTCGGCGGTTATTTTCTGGACAATTTGGAAAGAGAGAAACTCAAGAATTTTTGAAGGAAAGACCACCGAAGTTTGTGAGCTATTCCAAAAAGCCAAATGGAGACTTTGTGCTTGGCTCCTTCCCAACTAGGAGTTCAAAGACTTTAAAGCCATTGACCTATTATCTTCATGGGAGGGTTGTATGAGTGGAAGATCTAGGAAACCCAAAGTGTTGGTGGATTGGTCACCTCTTCAACAAGGGGTCATGAAATTCAACGTCGATGGAGCCTCTAGGGGAAAACTGGGCCCAACAGGTATTGGGGGCGTGCAGAGATTACAATAGCCAGACAGCCGTGGTATTGACATAATCAGTAGGGACTAGAGACTCTAATGAAGCTGAACTCTTTAGTATTAGGAGAGCTTTGACCATTTGGGTAGGTCTAAGTGATGGAAAATTAGTAATTGAGGGAGATTCGACAAACACCATTAAATGAGCAAAAGGTTTGAAGCGAATAGAGACTGGTTACTACAGTTAGAGATCATGACACTTGTTAGGGGACTAGAGGTCTCCTTCGTTCATATCAGGCGTGCAACAAATTTGGTAGCGGCTTATTTTGCGAAGAATGGTGCAGAGGGACCCGTTTTTGGCATCTTCCATATTTAAAAGGACGCTCTTTGGATTGTGCATGATGGACCTACTTGTCCACTTGGAGCTTTTGTTGTTTTTGATTTATTGTTTCTTGTTTTGGCTGGGTCTATACCTTTTAGACTTTTTTCTTGTACTGAATTTTTTTCTTTAATAATATTATCACTTTGTTACCGCTAAAAAAAACCTTTAATGAAAGGGAAAGAAACCTGAACTCATATGGGTGTCAATACTTCTTTGATAAACATTCCCGTCCTCAATTAAAAGTAGTATTCTTTTCTTCTCTTGGCCTGTGCCATTGCTTCATCTTTTGTACATAGGCAAAATAATGGAGTATAATGGTATATACCTCTTAACACTATATGTCTGCCCTGTTTGTCTTAACAATTTTGCCCTGTTTGTCGACATACTTATATGCATTGGCCAGTATTTCCAACCATTGTGATGGAGTTGATCCAATGAACTTTTCTTTTGGTAGACTATGTTAAGTGAAAGAAGTGTAAACAACATCTTATCATTTGAAAAGATTATGTGTAAATGTAGTTCTCTCCACCTTTTTTTCTGTTGGAAGTTAACCTCTTTGTCTATCTCTCCGTAATTCCATCCATGTAAGTTTTCAAGAAATATGATGAAGAAGTGGTCAGAAGATCTCATCTTCTGCGAATAGATAACACAGACACCATCTCATCACTTGATATTCGACAAGTGTATAAAGAAGAGGTTGGCAATAAATCTATGAGATCTCGCATGGGGTAGCTCAACTGGTAGACACTTGGCTCAGGAACCGGAGGTCCTAGATTCGAGTCCCATAGTTATTTGATGCCCGTGGTTTTTTATTTTTTTAATGGAGACATTAAAGGATTTCACAGAAATTACATAGACAATAGCAACCTTGTATAAGAGAGCTATACAAGGCCAAAACAAAAACAATAAACAACCACACAATAAGGAGAAAAGTAAGTGCTAGGCTCCTAAAATAGCATATAACCCTGAACCCCATACACCGTGAAACAGTTCTAAATTAGAAAAGTTCCAGTGACGGTCGCCGCTGCTGTGCTCCAAACTTAGCTAGAAATTTTGCAATGTGCATATGGAGTTTTACCCAACGCTCTCGTACTCGGGGAGAGGTGGAGGTCTGGGGGTTCTTTGTTAGCCAAAATAATAATAATAATAATAAATTTATAAGGACAAGTTGGATTCTTAAGTCAGCAATTTATTAGAAAGAATCTATGAATGTGGATTTTTTTGGGGATTGGAAGTGATAAGTAATTATAGTTTGATAACAAGATGATTGACCTAATGGCCCACTTTAGGGTGCTTGGTTCTGAATGTAAGAGGCTGGAGGATGGCTACTGCCATGGGTTTGCTGTCAAAATTGAATTAGATGGAGGTAAGGGGGCATCTGTTGATTAGGTGAGGGGAAGTGAAGAGGGGTTCTAGTGTTTCATCGGGTTATTGAGTCTTGAAGGCTATGATGTTCTCCACTTCCCTTGGTTTTGTAATGAGTTTGGAAGTCATTATGTTTTACGGGCAGAAAAAAGTCAAGGCTCATAGAGAAATGGGGCTCTTTTTTTTTGGCAATAGTGACGTTCTAGAGTTGCTGCCTGTCTGGATAAGCTTGGTTGGAAATTGAAGCTAACTCTTTCGTATGTGGAGTCTCCTTATTTGCTAACAACCCTTACGAGGGCTAGATGGTGGATCTATGTGAGGTATGGAACTTCAACCACTTTGGATTAGAATTTTATGGGCATCTTGCATGGATGATTTAGAAGCTACTTTCTATTAAGTGTGGGTAGATGGTTGGGTTTAGTGGTTGAATTAGACTAGAAAGCAACCTGTGAAGGTTGGCTTGGCTGTCAAGTACCTGCCTGAGATGCGAGAGGTCTTGGGTTCAAGTCACTCTCAATACAAAAGGGCACTTCCCATAGTGTTACCCGGTGTGTGTGGATAGGGAGGTTTGCACATGCCCCAAGGATTAGTCGTGTGCTCTAAGAGGCCTGGACACTTTGGTCTTTTTCTAAAAAAAAAAGACTAGAAAGCAAGTTCCAAATTTTTGAATACATGCTAGTTCGTGTTCGTTGTGATTGGGCTGATTGGATCTTGAAGGTGATAGATCTGGAGGTAGTAGAGTGCAACTTTGGTTTAGGGAAGAGATCAAATTGAATTATTTGGTTAATGGTGAAGTTTCTGTTGTGCTCGAGCACTTCTAGGACGACCCTTGATGATGTCAATGACGTGGAAGTTTAAATATTTTTATTTTTTGAAGATGCAATAACAAGGAAGTTGAAATCTCCATTTAGTAGCAGCCATTTTTGTTGAATGAGCTTATTGAGTAGCGGTTAAGGGGCTTGCTGCAGCTAGCAAAGGATATTGAGAGGGCTTTTCAGCTGCACGGCGCTGTGCATGTGCGGCACCATGCAACGTTCCCAGCGGGGCCCACATGGTTGGGAGCCGGGAGTGGGGTGGGGTTCATTTGAAAGGTATTTTCCAAATGACGCTACTCATAAAAAACAGGTCCATTGGATTTCAAAGCCATGATTTTAAAATGTTTCAAAATCAACAGAGAAAATGGGGAAATTTTAACCCACTGGGGTTGGAGTGATGGCCAAGAACCCACCTCTTACAGTGGGAGGTCTTGAGTTCAATTCCCACTCCTCCAAAGGGCCACTCCCCGTAGTTTACCCGGTGTGTGTGGATACGGAGGTTTACACATGCCTCAAGGATGGGTCAGGTGCTCTAAGAGGCCCGAACACCTTAGTCTTCAAAAAAAAAGGGGGGGATAGTTTTGAATGGATTTCAATCCAACGGTGAGATTGACTTAGAATGGGTTCAAATTGGGTAGGAATCCAATTCACGGGGTAGGGTAGTGTGTGACGGGGTATGGGGTGTTAGTATGGCTCAGGTGGGCCCCATTTGAGCAAAAGAAAATTTTGTCCCTCATATATATATATATATATATGTATATGTAGACACACATTCACACGTTACACATATATAGTAACTTTTTCAGATTAGCATGTGTTTGTATGGGTGAGATATTGTTTCACATGTCTCACAATCGTCCAGCATTCAATGCCAATTTGGTAAACAAGGAACCAATTATTAAACATAAAGTAAAATAGGGAAGTACAATTCTTGTTGATGTGGCCATGATCTGAAGGTTTTGGTTTCAGGTGATGACATCAGAAATAGGCCATGCTTGTTTTAATCTAGATTCAATAGTCAGTCTAGGCCCAATACCTTTTTGCAACAAACCATTTTCAGATTTTATTGCTTTCAGCAGATTGCACCATAGTTCGTTAAGAAAGGTATCTAGGCATTTCTTACTTTTGCCCGAGAGAGGTGTTTCCTAAAATTGCCTGAAGCTGGTTGGTGTATGATTTCTCTTGGAATATAGAGGGCATTTCATGAGAGGTGTTTCCTAAAATTGCCTGAAGCTGGTTGGTGTATGATTTCTCTTGGAATATAGAGGGCATTTCATGGCAATTGGCAACACTAATACATTGTATGGTACAGGTTCAAACACTAATTTTTTTCTAGGAGAATTTATAGGTATGTGATGCTTCATTGAGAATATACTTCTCTCCACCTTCTTTCTTCTTCTTCTTCTTCTTTGAGAGAACTTTATTAGTAGCAAAAGAATGTACAGCGACTAGGACTGCTAAATTTAGGAGTTTATTGCCTTGATGGAGTCGTCCATGTTAATCTTTTCCAATTTTTCCCCTGAGCAAGGAAGATAGTGTGTGATAGCAAACAGATAAGGGCCTCTTAATTTTTGCTTCATTAGATGGCCAAATAAGCCCACTCTTGGAAGATAAAATCCCTAACATTCTTTACCTTTTTTGGGTGGAATCCGTGGATCAGGTACTTCTTGTCAACCATCTAAAGAATTGGATAAGCATGAATACTTGCATTTATGTACCATTGCGCTGGTGAGGTTTTCAACCATATGCGAGACCATCATCCCCTTGTTTTGGTGGTATGATGTCACTTCGTGCAGCTTTTTGGCATTAGTTGGCAATGCCTTCATTTTCTTTTCCTTCTGCTGTTGGGTTTGGTTCTCATGGATGTGTTGTCCTTTGGAAGTTGGTTTACTGGTGTTCTTTATTGAATATTGGCAGGAGTTTGAATTCATAGTTCTCAATTGAAATTTGTAGGCATTCTTATATGCAAATATAGATATGTTTGTCCATTTATCTTGTGCTCAAACTTAACTATTTTTTTTTTTTTATTTAGATGAAAATATACTTGATAAATTACTGAGAGATAAATGTTTTCTTTTATATCTCATGTCTAATTTTCATTTGATTCTTTCTGAATGTCTGGTCATAGATAATGGTTGGTGTCATTCCATGATTGACCAGAAAATTGTAGTTATTTGCCAATTCGGTGGAGAGTTTGTGCAAAATAATGATGGATCTGTTTCATATATTGGTGGGGAAGCGCATGCAATAGAGGTTGATCGGAACATGAGGTTTGATGAATTTAAGTCAGAAATAGCTGATATGTGGAACCATGATATAAATATTTCTTCCATCAAATACTTCCTGCCAAGCAACAAACGAACTCTCATCACAATATCCAATGACAAGGACTTGCAGCGCATGGTCAATTTTCACAAAGGTTTGGAAACAGCTGACGTTTTCATCCTAGCAGGAGGGAATGCTCCGTGCAATGTCCTGAACATAAGCAACAACAGGTACTTGTTCTAAGTTAATTCCATTCCTTTCTTCCCCCTCTGTACATGATGCAGTAGTTTTTTGGTTTAAGTTATTACATTTTTTTTATGTAGGTTATTTCAATTTTTACATGTGAATTGTAACTTTGCATGAAATCACATTGAGTGCATCCTCTTGCAGGGCAAGTAGGAGCAATAGTGTGCCTACAGTTGCTGACCTGGTCAACCACGGTGCTTCTCCTGCTGCTGCAGCAGATGATGTTGGGAAGCAGGGGTCAACAACCAGTTCTCGTGAAAACATTATCACCCGCATGGGCCAAGAATTCAATAGCATTCAGGACTTCCGTGATGCATTGCGCAAGTATGCTGCTTTGAAATGCTTTGCAGTAGAATTTATTAAAAATGAACGTTCTCGTGTGACTGCTAAATGCAAAGCTGCCACTTGCCCATGGCGGATACATGCTTCTAAATTGGCGAAGACACAAAAGGTTAGAGTCAGGAAAATAAACAATGTACATACATGTGTGGGCATTGTCAAAGATAATGAGCATCCTATAGCGACAAGGCAGTGGGTTGTGAATACCATAAAAGATATGCTACGTGATAACCCACAGTACAAGACTATTGACATTATAAGTGACCTTTATCGAGATTATGGGGTTAGTTTAAAGTACCATCAGGCAAGGCGGGAAAGGATATAGCTAAGGAGGAACTTCATGGTTCACATTTGGAGTCATACAATCAGTTACCTAGGTATTGTGAGAGGATAAGGGAGATGAACCCAGGCAGTCATGTTACACTAACCAAAGTGGATGATTTAGGCTTTCAACGCCTTTTTATCTCATTCCAGGCTTCACGATATGGTTTTGAGCATGGTTGTCGCCCCCTTCTTTTTCTTGATGGGACACATCTTAAATACCAAGGGACATTGCTAACTGCGGCTTCAGTTGATGCAGATGATGGCATTTTTCCTGTTGCCTTTGCTGTAGTAGATGCTGAGGCTTATGATAGTTGGTACTGGTTTCTGGTTGAGTTGAAATCTGCAATTTCAACAGCTCGTATCATCACAATTGTGTCTGATAGAAATAAGGGTTTGAAAGAGGCAGTTCCACAAGTGTTTGAGAACAGTCACCATGGGTATTGTCTGCATCACCTCACAGAAGACTTAAAGACAGAGATGAAGGGGTTGTGGTTGCAACCTGTGAAGGATGCTATGGTCAATGAGTTAAAACGTGCTGCTTATGCGTGCAGGCATAGTGATTTCAACTTGTGCATTGATAGCATGAAAGATGTTTCTCAAGATGTTGCGTCTTGGGTTTTATCTAGTAAGCCCGAGCACTGGTCAAATGCATATTTCCCAGGATCACGGTATGACCATTTCTCATCGAAGGTAGCAGAACTTTTCAGAGTTTGGTTATCACAGGAGCGAGATACATCAATAGTAAAAATGGTTGATGTTGTACGGAGTAAGATGGCAGAAATGATTTGTACACGTCGTGAGGTTGCAAACATGTGGTCAACAACGTTTGCACCTTCCATGGAGCAGAAACTGCAAAAGGAGGTATACAACTCGCGTCCGCTCAATGTTATGTTGTCATCCACTGGCATGTTTGAGGTTGATTCACTCAACATGGTCAACATTGAGACTTGGGAATGCAGTTGCCGGAGATGGCAGATTATGGGTTTGCCCTGCATGCATGCTATTGCAGTTTTCAATGAGTTGGGAAGAAGCATGTATGGATATTGCTCTAGATATTTTTCTCTTGATTGTTATCGTTTGACATATTCAAAATCAATCAATCCAATACCTGATGTAGATGGTCCCTTAGTTGGAGAACCCAACTCTGTCCCAGCTTCATGTTCCGGTACTGATCTCACTGATCATCCATCGGGTAGACCTGAATCAAAGAAGAAGCAAGTTGTTGAATCACAACATGTAGGTAATTGGCCAAGGCCTCTACACTGTAGTCGATGCAAATCAGCTGGTCATAACAGAACCACTTGCAAAGCATTGGATGAATGAAAGGACAGGGCATTCGTCTCAACTGTACTTATACTAAAAATCTGAAGTCTTTGATGTACACCAATATTCACAGCGGTGATATACGAATGTAATTACTGATTACTAACAGCAGAGAGTTGTCTTGCTATTTGGTTAGGCTTTTTGGATGTTATATTGGTGAGGTCAGATGGTGTATTTCATGGAACTCTACCCTTTAGCCACCAATTGAAACGCTCAAGGTTTTTTTCTTTTCAAAGCAGCAGGTTCCTTTTGCTTTTCATTATTCATGGCCTTCCAAGTGGTGATATTTAGTAGAAAGAAGACTTCCTCGTGCGTAGTTCTATCAAGAGGTTTTCTGTAGCTGATAAATTCATTACGTTTTCTAGAGCGCATGGACAAGTAGGAAAAACCAAGGGGATCTCCATGTTATTAAAGACATTACCTGAATCAGTATCCTTTCCATTTTTCTATCTTAAATTTCTAGCAGTTTCTAATACTGAAAGTACGGATGACTTGGCCTCACCAAGGTTTTTTTATTTTATTTGCAGGCTGGCGTTTTCCATTTAAGTATGGCAACCGTCAGAGGTTGTTTGCCCATTTTCCTGAGGAAAGCAATTATGGAGGAAAAAAATATGATCAGGTTTAATTCAAGTCTTTCAACATGTTCTATGAAATTCGGTGTTGTGCTGGCTCATGGAAATCAATATTTTTGGTGTTTGCATCAAAATCTTTATTTTTGTTGAAAGTGAATAAAGCATAGTCTCAGTGAAATCTCTTTTCTTTTCCTAATTAAATTTTCATCTCTATCGAAAATGTATGCTTTAGAAGAAAGGAAAATGTGTTATTTTTTTTTGTCTTGGAAAAGCGTCATTCTATGGAAGAAGGGGCTGAGAGTATAGAAAATAAAATTCTTATCTCTTCTTCCATGTAATAATGGTTGTCATGAGACATTTGTCTCATCTTTCAAAAATCTACTGTTAATATTTCTGAAAAACTTATTTTCACTTAAAATATATAGATTTTCCATGCACGGCTTTATTTTCTGATGTTTGTGTCTGTTGCATTTTTAAATATAAATGATCTTTTTTAGAAAGTATTTACTTTCCATTAGTTCAAGTGAAACCCATGGAGACCAAAACTTGAGAGAGAAAAAATGTCAAATAGGGCATCAAGGTAATTATGGTGGTTCTTATAGTTATGGTTAAGAAGTTTGTGGCTTGAGATGGCTCTTTAAGATGAATGAAGTTATTTTTCAGTTCTTAGCAGTTTTTAAGAGCTTTAGAGTGTTGAAGTTGTTCGAGCTTTTAAGAGCAAGATTTGCATGCAAGCCAAATGAGATTTTTAACACAAATACTTTGAAGAATTTTCTCTTAATATCAAATATTTTCTTGAGCAGTCTATTTACATGTAGCAACAAGTGAAGGACTTGATTCATATTTTAGTTCATGGTGGTTGGGAGCAATTTGCATAACTCCATTTCAGTTTCAACTTTTTATTTATTTATTTATTTTGATGATGAAGAAACTCAAGACCGCAGTTCTTCTTGAGTACGAGGCATTGGGTAAAATTTTGGATGCACACAACCTTTGGCAAGCTACGAGCATCGGACTTGAGACCTCTGGTTCTTGAGCTAAAGTCACCGTCAATTGAGCTTCCCCATGAGAAAGGCACAACAATTCAGTTTCAACTTTAACTGATCAACATCATCTTATTGTCTTAAGCTAGATTATATTGATCACGGTGGTCCCCTGGCACATATAAGTAGATTATAATATTCTAGAAGCTTCTCCTCAATAATCTACAAATAGAAATATTTGTATTTACTTTTTAGGTCTAGAAGATTGAAAACTGTGTCATTCTGTCTTTAGGTTAAAAGTTAGTGAGAATAGTGCTTCATTGTAAAGGCGTTGGGTTTTATCACAGAGGTTCATACCTGTAATCTTGAATCCTTGTAATCTTCCAATTTTCTCTGTATTCTCTCTATGTTGACTGGTGGATTTTTGTAGTTTTCAAATCTCATTTAGTTTAGTTGAAGTTGTTTAAATTAAAATGCATAATTTGATATAGAATAGTAAATGTTAGTTATGGGCATAGATACATTTGTTTAATATAGTAATAATTTTTTAAATTAAATTTTGTTTCTTGATCTGGCAACTAAATTTAAGTAACCAATGAATTGTATCACCTCTCATTTAGTTTAGTTGAAGTTGTTATTGGATTTTTTTTTTAATTTATTACCCTGGACTATTTCCATATATTATAATATACTTTTTTTTTCCTACCAATTCATGCTTTTCATTTAACATGACTTATAAGTTTGAGATAGTTATTTATATTTATTTTATTTTAATGTACTATACACAACTACGTCACTTTAAAGTATATGCAACAGCTATTTTATTATTTAATAAAGTTTCAACAATTTAAATATGAAACCAATCGAAGTTCTAATTTTAGAATGTCTTAATTTTTATATATTAGTTTTTAAAAAATATTCTTTTTTTATGACTATGATGCCCGGGCTTCTTAGAGCATTTAACTAATGTTCGAGATATGTACAAACTTCTTTATTCAAAGATAATGAGTTATTCTACGTAGAGTGGTTCTTTGAAGTGCAATGGAAATCGAATTCAGTTCTTTAAAATAATCTTTTATATTTAATAGTTGTTTATAATAAATATATCTTCTATAATATCAAATAAGTACTTTACTTCAGTTGATTCGGTTGATTTGTTTAGAAGATTGTTATAAATTATTATTTTTTAGCTAAAATTAAAATATTTTGATAATTAACTATATTAATTAATCAATTGGGTTTAACTATGACAATTAAGATAATATTAAAATTGTTTTATTTTTATCGACATAATATTTAAAGTATTTATCTCAGTAACTTAGATATAAGTCGAATTCAAAATCTAGAATTTTAAATCAACTGATCTAAATGTGCATGTGCTCAATGTTAGTTAATAAATTGCAATTTCTTAATTTTCAAAAAAGCCCCTACCCTAACCCGTCATTCGAAAAATAAACCCGAGTATCTACCATCTTCGCACTCGTCTCTATTTGCCAAAAAGTCCCTGCCGCTATCTGGGGTTTGCTTTCCATCCACAAAGCTCCATGCTCCAGGCTACGGTATGCATTGTTCTTTAACTTCTACATTCCGGTCAGCTTTTCTTTTTATGTTTTATACTTTTAAGTATTTTGTAACTGTCCTTTTATGCAATTTCGTCTCTGCAAATGGATTCTGTTGAATTTGTGACGAGTGCTGACTCTTTTTCCCCCTCTCCGTTTGAAGTGCTGAAGGGGCAAAAAGGGCCTTCTAATCTTTAAAGGGGTCATATTGTTCATGTATTTGAGTTCAGGGGCTTTCTTGAAAAATGGGATTTTATCGTTACTTGCGTGTGTTTTTTTTCTGGACGGGAATTTCTTAGATTGGGGTTTGCTTTTCTGTAATTGTAGGGACAATCTCGTTATTTTTATCTGTAATTTTGGCTAAAATTTTAGTGTTCTGTAATAGAAATTAGGGCTTTTTTTCGAAAAAAATCTTAGTTTAGGTCCTTTAGGAAACTTTCTAGAAAACTATGCTTTTCTGGAAATGATCCTCTTTTACAATTTAATGATCTGGGTCTTGGATTTTAAGACTTTTTGGTGTCGGAGGGATTGCATTTTGTTTTTTTTTTTTTTTTTATCGTTTCTCTGATATAATTTTGATTAGGTGGGTCTTTTGAAAATTTTAGCATACTTAATATTGAGACTTTTTCCCGATTTTGCAAAAAATTCACTGGTTTTTCTTGTTTCAGGTCGGGTTTACCACTTTAGCCTTAAGGGGTGTGGAAATTCTAGGCTCCTATGGCAACTTTAGACATTTGCTCCTCAAACTTTTTGAGTATCTGAAGTTCTTGAGTCATTGACTACATGAGAAATACAAGGAGTGAAATATAAGGGAGTGCTCAGTTATCATCCTTGTTTTCTCAACGGTTACTTCACTTGGACCTGCACCCTGTAGGTGTTGTTTGCCGTTTTTGTGCCATTACATTTGTTTTGGGTAAACATCCCAGTCATGTCCTAGATGCTTCCTAGGATGATAAGTGCCTTTAGTGTAGTTGTGACTTCCTCTTGGTCATATGCAGGAGTAGAGAAAATCTTTCTATTAATTGCCATTGATTTTCAATAACCAATTACACATTATTAGAATTATTGGGCAGAATGAAACTTCATACATTCCCTAGCTATGTAGTCTCCTATATCTCTCTTTCAACCATATGGGATTCAGTCCACATTAAATAGATTGCTCTCCAAAGGGAGTTCTTCCTTGAGTATTTAAAAAAGATCCTAAGCAGTAACTCGGCTACAAATCTACTAAAATGGTTTAGTTCCTTCATTGGTTCCTTTGGCAACTTCTGGCATCCATTTTCACAACAGTTGGTATCTCATTGTGCTGTGATCTAAAGCGCTCTCTTTAGATTTACTTGTAAGGTTATAACACAAAAACCATATACAAATGAGATCGATAGCCCAAGTGACTAGAGTTACTTGTAATTCAAGTTTCAGGGTAACCAAAGTAACCCATTCACAAATTGGCCCTTAGGGTATTCTGTTGAGATCTATTTCTCTCTGAAACCTTTATGGAAAAGTTGTAGTTGTTTATGCTTTATGGAGAATTTCTTTTTCTTCTCATGAAAATTTGCAACACCATGAGTTTGTAGGGATAATAATTTCAAAAGAAAAAAAAAACTTGTAGGGGACAATTATGTTGAATATCTGGCTCTATTTTATTTTATTTTTTGAAAGAAAAAAATGACAAATATCATCCAATCAGCCATATAAATATCAGCAATGAAAGTGTAATGGCTTCTTGTTTTTCTTGAGCCGCTTTGATTTGGGATAGGAGGCATATGACCCCAGCAATAAGATGTCCTTATTTGCAATTAAGCCCTATCGAAATACCAGCAATTGTGAAAATATACTACAATATTACCAATGATGAAACAGTCCTTTCTACAAATCAATAAAATAACATCAGTTCCAAGTTCATAGCAATACCCACTTTATATACAGGAAATATAACCAATTTGCTCAGCTTACATACCAAAATATACACAGGGAATTGGTTTCTCAATTCAAATAGCAACAAATCCTCAACATCCACAAAAAATCAAGTACTCAGTGGTAATCTGCAGAAACTTTGATTCAATCCCCAAAAACAATCACTGATGTGGTTGGGCTAAACAAAGAAGTCCTTGTAAGGTTACTCAACCCAAAGGTATCAATTATCTAGTCTTTTATGACTGTTCACACAGATAAGAGGCATGATCTTGCCTTAATGGTCAGATAATAGAAGAGTATTCTAGCCACTTATGCTCCAATGTATTGTCTAACAAATGGCAATCTCTATGTCTTAAGGAGAGAATCTAAAGAAGATGCTAAAACATGTGATTGATTAAGGCAAACTGAAACCACTCGTTTCAAGGTTGCAGGAGCTTCAAACCAGCAGCGGGGCTAGAATGTGGGCCCATGTGAGTCATTGGGCTACATCAACATGTTGTTAGGGGTCATAGTCTCCCTCTTTTTTTATTATTTATTTTTTAAGGGTTGGGGTGGTCATCAGAGGGGAGGATTGGGATTTGTGGACTAAAATCTACCAAAAATGACCCACATTGATCTTTTTAGCTTTCATCATTGAAGCCTTACCCATATATTTGTGGTTGTTTTTACTTCTCCATTGTCTTTGCTGAGGATGAATTCTTTCCTAGTTTTCATTGTAACATATCATTTCTTTCTACGTGTATTTTGCCTCCTAATTCAAATGCCTTGAACTAGTTTTTGTGGTGTGGAGAAAGTGCAATTGAAATATTGCAATGGGAAAAACAAAAAATTAAATCACACAGACATGGCACACTAGGTGATACAAGATTTTAATGTGGTTCTACACTGAGTGAAAGGGATGATGGCTTCACTAATTAGAAGAGAGAAAAATATTTAGAGAATTACAATGTGCCAAGCACAAACCTAGAGGCTCACCATTCTCAATCTACATTACCAAGAACTCTCCAAATACAAAAGATAACTTTCAAAAATCTCTCTCTCAAAGGAGACCAAAGGGAAGAACCTCAAATTTCTGTCTCACAACTAAGGGCCTACGCCTCTTCTATTTAGTCTTTGGTCCTCCAAAATTAAGGAGAGAATATTTCTAAAAAATCCCTCAAAATAATAATATTTTAATTAAGAAAGAAAGAAAAAAAGGAGAGAGAAAATATTAAACTCGAGCCAGCTGACCCTTACTGCCTTTAGTAGCCATAAGTGAGAAAAAATCTCTCCTGTGGAGAGGTGTGTTGAGGCACCTTTTATATACAACAATCTCCACCTTCTAAGTACCAACAATCTCCACCTTGGTTAGAGTTTCATCTCTCGTCCATGAAGATGCTCATTAACGACTTCTCTGTACACCTATGGGTGTTTAATGCTTTTGCTTAACATTGATTAAATCCAAGCACTGCTTGAATTTGTCAACAGGAATGGACTCTGTGTTACTTGCCGAAAACATAGTGCTCACAAATGTCTAACTTATAGAACTTTAACACCTTTGAGTAGGTTCCTTTTATGTAACTCTTATATAATCTGCTCACTCATGTAGCCTAGACAAATGTGCCTTTAAAGTGTTTGATTTTGCATCATTAGAAGCAAAAATTGTTGCCCACATATAACTTTACTTCCTAGAATCTCATATGTATTTCCAACTTTCATTTCTTTCATCACTATTAGAGCATCTTTTGATACTTTCATGGTTCCATTTTTTGCAATATCTTACAACCATTTGGATCAAGTGAACTCAAAGATGAGATTTTTTTTCAGGTCAGGAACGTGTACTCACTCATGTAGCCTAGTCACATCTGCCATAAAACTGTTTGATTTTGCATCATTGGAAGTAAAAACTGTTGCTCCACCTAGAACTCTAGAAGCTCATATAAATTTCCAACATTCTTTTCTTTCACCATGATTAAAGCACATTTTACACTTTCATGGTTCCACTTTCTGTAATATTCTACAACCATCTGAATCAAGTGAACTCAAAGATTAAAGATTTTTCTTCAGATCAAGAACATGTTTCACATACGTGAGAGTTCTGACAATGCCATCATACATTTTAATCACGACCTCTCCAATCCCTTTGGTTTTGTATGACTCGTTGTTCCTAATAAGAATTGTTATATTATTGAATGTATAAATGGTGAAACAATCCTTATTGGGACATATGTAATGGAGGAATTTGGGTGTTGCATGGGTTCCAGTGGATGTTGAAAATAATGTGCAGGTTTTAAAGGAGTTCTCAATTAGGTTGGGCGGATGGTATCATAAAATATGCATTAAAGAGGCGGTATCAGAGCGTAATAGGTGTAGGGGGCTCAAATTGTTGTCCTCCCAATGAGTGGGCAGCGGGCTGCTTGGCCGAGAAGAATGGGGGAATAAATGAGAAGGTCTAGAATATCTATCCTAGAAAATTGATGGAGGGTCTTTTGGATTTGAGTGTAGTGAAGCACATAAACAAGAGTGGTGATTCAACATTGTTAGTTTCTGCGGCAGAGAAGGTGGTGATGGATATTTTTCATGATTTGGGTTTTTGACATGATGTGAGACTAGGACATGTTTGGATCTGGGCCATCAATTTCAAAGGAGCAAGACGTTGAAATTCAAAATCTTGAATGTGAGTGTGATGGCATCATTGTGGAAACTCAAGGATTGACGACACGAGTTGAGGAGGGAGTTGGGATTCTGTTGGTGCTGTTCTCGCTAATGTGGATCTCAAAAGGGCATGCAATTTTGTTGGGAGAAAGAAGGAAGATGATAAGGTTTTATGTGCCTTGTCTCCCACATTGCATGGTGAGGGGCCAAGGAAAATGAAAGACAATTGGTGCGATTCTTGAGTCAAATGCTGGATATTGTGGTTTTACCAGCGAACCCTGTCGCAGGAAGCAATGTGGGCCTGCAAAGGGGACTAGCCTCAGTAAGGGCTTGCATGCTGACTGGCCGTGTTCTTCTTTGGGCCTGGCCTTGTCGGTAATGATTCAAGTTTTGAGGCTGGAGTTATTTGCCAAAGGTAGAACCTCTTGGGAAGGTGAGAGTGGGGTTAGGTGGTATTATAAGTGTAGGAAAGCTGGCTCTTTATGAGGTGGATAAAGTGGTTGGGAGTATTTTGGGCAAGGTGGGCTTCAAGCACTTAGGATAAGGGTCTTAGTTTAAAGGAGAAAACTAATATGCTAAGAATTGCTAAACTGATGGGGATTGATTCAAGGATGAGGATCATGTACAACCGGTCTTGAGTTGGTTAGAGAGGATCTATGATAATAATTGGCTTTTTAGTAAGCCATTTTATTGGAGCTCAAATATGAAGAGGAAAAAAGATGGGAAAAAGGCAATTTAGGAGGTTCATATAGGGGTGGAATAGGAGTGAGTGACTCTTGTTGTAAGGTGTTGATTGGGCAGAAGACTCTTCTATTTTGATTTTTATTTTGTGTTTTTTTGTTTATGTATCTGTCTTCGGATCTTCTGTTGTATTATGTATCTTGTTGATATAAAGGCAATTTAGGAGGTTGATATAGGGGTGGAATAGGAGTGAGTGACTCTTGTTGTAAGGTGTTGATTGGGCAGAAGACACTTCTATTTTGATTTTTATTTTGTGTTTGTTTGTTTATGTATCTGTCTTCGGATCTTCTGTTGTATTATGTATCTGTCTTCGGATCTTCTGTTGTATTATGTATCTTGTTTTCTCCTCTCTTATAAAATGTTGTTACTATTTGAAAAAAAAAACTGCTGTGGCATCCCTGATTGTTGCCTGTATTGGGCCTTTAGGCACCCTTTTTTGTAATAAGAATGGGTTCCCTTTTGTAAATAAATGGTTGAATTCATAAGAATAGATGCTTAGATTACAGATATTCATATGCGGAGGTGAGAAAATTCTTTCTATTTGAATATTGTATGCAACCTCTTATAAACTTTTGTGTTGAAGTTTGATATTTGATTGATGTTTACAGACTACGCTTATAATCAAATGTAATTATGCATCTATAAGCTTTGTGTCTCCTGACTCATTAGCAACATTTTTTTTTAATACATAGTTGCTGCAGCCTACATCATGTCCAAGGGAAGAACAGTGGCTATTTGCCATTTTGGTGGCGAGTTTGTACCAAACAATGATGGGTCTTTTTCATATATTGGTGGTGAGGCACATGCAATACCAGTTGATGGCAACATGACATTCAATGAATTTAAGTCAGAAATAGCTGAGAACCTGAACTGTGACCCAAATTCCCTATCCACCAAGTATTTCCTCCCGACCAACAAACAGACTCTTATCACAATATCCAACGACAAAGGCCTGCAGCGCATGATTGATTTTCATGATGACTCTGTGACAATAGATGTTTATATCTTGTCAGGAGAGACTGCAGCTCATAATATCTCAAACAAGGTTAACGACAGGTACTTTCTCTTGATTGACTCAATTTTCTTGACACATCTATAACTTGGCTATTCATCTCATTCTTATCCACGAGGATTTGGCATAGTTGAGATGGAGGTACCATTTGAGTGCATGACCATATGTTCACTCAGTTACCAATCTCAATGGGACCCGCCTCAAGAAGAGGGAGTATTGAGTTCGATTCCCACTCCACCCCAAAAGACCACTCCCCGTAGAGTTACCTAGTGTGTGTGGGTAGGGAGGCTTGAACATGCCCCGAGTATTAGTCAGGTGCTCTAAGAGGCCTGGACACCTTGGTCATCAAAAAAATAAAAGATAAAAAAAGGGTTCATTGTGAACTTCTTTCTAGAGGCTTCTTTTAATTATATTGTTGCTTGTGTGGATTAGTTTTGCTCTGCATGATATAATTATACTTGGCTTCTATCATAGTAGTTAAAGGTGTGCCTTGATTGCGCTTAATCCCTCGCTTAGGCTCCACATTTTGTGGCTTGCCTAGTGCATTTTGTGCCTAGGCCCTCACCTAGTTCTTTTAGAAATTTGTTTCTATAATAAGCCTATTCTTTAAAGTTTTTTTGGTAGTAGTTAGTAAATGTTATAGTTAGGATCCGATAATATACTTGTACATGTATAACATGCTTATATAATGTGCTTGGAAGCTTAGTTGCCAATCTATTTTGGTTCTTTGGATGGTTATTATTGTATTTTGTTTATATTGATGCAATAAGGACACAAATCTATGAATCTACACATTTTGAAGTATTTGAATTAGTGTGCCCACAAATTAGGCTAGCGCCTAGACATGCACCTTGCACCTTAGGCTCTAGGATCCCTTGGCACCTTGATTGCGCCTTTCGAATTGGTTACTTTGACTTCTGTGAACACAAATTTTCTATAGAAATAGAATTTGAAATAGATGCCTACAAATTGATGTATAGGAATTTGGACATGAAAGTCGATACAATGGTTCTATGTACTAAGTCCATGGCTCCTCATTTGGGAGATGGGCTTAGCACTCCTTTACAAGTCATACTTTGAGCAAATATTGCATTTTGGAGTTTACACAAATTTGTAGAAACTTGAAAGTTATATTCCATGTTCATAGTGGTGGCCTTGGCACATTATAGTCAAATCTTTGAGTGAGGTCCATTGACTTGTTCCATTTTTTCAGAAGCTTCACTTGTTTCTGTTGATTCCTCGAATGGGGTTCAATGACTTAGTTCATTTATTGAAGGTTTGTAAATTTGTCCTTTTGGTTGGGTCCACAAGACTTGTTCCCTTTATAGAGGTTGATAAATGAATCCATTGGTGGGGTGGGTGTTCCACTTATTAGAAGTCCAATTAATAAAATATCAAATTTATAGATGCACTTTGTACATGGATGGTGGTAAATCTATTGGTGGAGACCACAAAGACATGCTTTACTTTAGAGATTGCATTTATAGTTCATAAATTTGAAAAAATTCTTCGATGAGGTGACCAAACTTGTTCACTTATTGGAGATTGATTAAATCAAATAAGTGATCATGAAGTTTGAATCTCCATATCACACTTAATGAAATGCTCAAATAAATGCAGGTGGAGTTTTATAGCTTCAAACTATAATGTATGGTGACCTTGGGATGAAACCCAAACTACACTTGGAATGGGTTTAAGTGTCCTTGGATGAGACCCAAACCTTGTCCATGGAATAGTAGACCAATTTCAAATCATGGTTTCAACTCAGACTCTGTTTCATTTAAGTGACCATGGTTTAAAAAATTGGCTGAGTCTGAGTTGACTCGATCAATATGACTCGGACTTGGTTGTATCAGTTAAGAGTCAGCCATTTCTGTCGATTTTTAGTCACTTCTTAGTGGATTCCTGTTCAATTTGCCTGTGACTCGGATTTGGTCCCAACCAAGTTAGGAAACTGTGCTCGATATTTAAAACCTTGCAAACCACCCCTTAAATGGATTTAGTTCCTGGGATAGAATACAAACCAACTTGAAATAACTTGAATAGATATTAAAATCTCTCTTATCTCCTTACCAATTGAGTGAGAATACTTTTCAAATGCCTTCCAAAATCCACCTCAAAATGATCTAAAGCTCTTTTTACTTGCCATTTGGACGAGTGACATACACGATTGCGCACAAGCAGTTGCTTGCAATTCTGTGTCGCAGTTCTTAGTTATATGCAACCGTAGACTGTGCATCTTAGGGTAGTATGCAATTGTGGGTAATGAATGATTCACAATCATATCCAAGCATGGCCACATTCTCACAGTTGCATGAAATTCTGTTCATCTTCTTCATCTGGACTCTAAATGAGGCCTAGTTTTTTTTTTGCCTTAGAGAGCTATCTCAAGATGGAATCAATTTTAAGGTATTTTGAGATTCGTTAGGTCTGCAGATGATGAAGAAGGTTTTTTTTTTTTTATCGGTAAAGAAGAAATTTCATTAATAAAAGAAGCCAGATACAGAAAAAGAAATAAAAAAGACTAGACAAAAGGCCTAAGAGAATTAGGCCCAAGAACCAACAACTAAAACAAAGCAACTAGATATGAGCAACTCCACTACAAAAGAAAATGGAAGACGCCCAAAATTGACCTGTCAACTCCATTTTTAGCAAAGAAGTACGCTATGCCATTAGCCGATCGATTGATATGAGTGAAGGAAACCTCCAGGCCCACGGTTAGTCCATGATGATGACAAAGTTAGTGCATGTCTAATAAGATGACCCATAGTATTTTGAATTTAACTTTCTCCATCCATCTCCGATTTTGAGATTGAAGTTGCATTGGAAAACTAAGGCATCTTTAAATTGGTGCCGAGTTGTGATCATTGGGTCATCTTAAGTGGGCCCCACACTACTTTGAACGATAGATGTGCATTTAGCCTCATTCTTTTGTGTCATTTAATCTGCATTCAGATCAATGATCCATAATTTGCATTCAAAAGCTAACATAAGGATCTTCGACATGGCATGCAAGTGACGACCATCTAACATTACAAGGCTACACATTGTATCTTTCTATTAGCGTACCCAGTCTGCAATCCATTAGTTCCACTAGAAAGCTCACACAAGGATATTCAATATGGCACATGGCACATGGACCTCGATACCTTGATCATTGTAGGCAGGCCACATTCTACCTTTTGATTCTAGTGTCAAATAAATGATTTGTAAGCTATGGAGCATTCCTTGTATTCAGATGTGTTCTCAATCTACCACTCAAGCCCTCTTTGGTCCATTCATTGCCTACCTTTGATTGATCGAAATATATAGAGGTCATGATTGACCCAGTCTTTCATGGATCTCACTTGCTCTCATTAAATTTTGATTCATCATGCTTGATCAACCCATTGAGGCTTGGGTATGTCATCACGAGACAATTTTGTGAAAAAATTTCAAGTGCCAACAATTCATTTCAATATCTTAGATTTATATGCTAATCTTTGAAATCTTTATAGTCTGCATAAATTATTTCCAGATCTTGTTTACATATGTAGGTGTCTTGATGTCGTTTCAATTGAACTTTTGTGTAGTTATCTCTGCTGGACATCGTGTTTTCAAATTCTGGCCCGTCAATTGTATTTTGCATGAAATATTCATACGATGCGTTCTTGCTCTTTCAGGTCAAAGACAACTGAAAGTAGGGCTATAGTTAGGCAAAAAACTAAGACATCAAGTAAAGTTGCAACTAGAACCACGAGGAAAAATAGAGATGTAACTGTTGCTGCCAGCCCTGCTTCTGTTGATATTATGCAGCCAAGGCATACAGCTGCTGTTGACGATGTTGAGCAGCCGTTGTGTACTGTCTCTATGGACATTGAGCAGCCAGGACTTCCTGCTGTTATTGGTGATGCTGGGCAGCCAATGCTTACTGCCGTTGATGGTGATGCTGGGCAGAGGAGATTGATGAACTATGGTGATAACACTATCACTGGTGTTGGTCAGGAATTCAATGATGTTCGTGAGTTCCGTGTTGCACTACGCAATTATGCTGTCACACAAGGTTTTGCTTTGAAATATGTTAAAAATGAAGGTGCCCGTATAACTGTGAAATGTAAAGCCAGTGGTTGTCCTTGGAGGGTCCATGCTTCTCGATTGCCAAAAATGCAGAGGTTCAGACTTAGAAAGCTAAATAATGTACATACATGTGGTGGAGGTGTCAAAGATGGTCATCCTCAGGCGACAAATCGTTGGATAGCAAGTATTGTTAAAGAAAAGTTGAGACATACACCACAGTATAAGCCACGGGATATTGCAAATGATATATATAGAGAATATGGAATCACATTGAAGTATCATCGAATATGGCGTGGAAAGGAGATGGCCCCTGGATGAGCTACAGGGTTTGCGAGCAGATGCATACAATCGGTTGCCTTGGCTTTGTGATAGGATAAAGGAGACAAACCCTGGCAGTGTTGCCACCTTAACAACAACAGATGAATCAAGGTTTCACTGTCTTTTCATCTCTTTTCATGCTTCTCTCGGCATGGTTTTGAGAATGGCTGCCGCCCTCTTCTTTTTCTTGACGGGACATCTTTAAATGATAAATACCAAGGAACATTGTTGGCTGCATCATCAGTGGATGGGGATGATGGCATTTTTCCAGTTTCCTTTGCTATTGTAGATTCTGAAACTTACGATAATTGGCACTGGTTTTTGGTTGAATTGAAATCTATACTGTCAACAAATCGCACCATTACATTTGTGTCTAATAGAAACCATGGGTTGGAGGCAGCTGTTCCTCGGGTGTTTCAGGATAGCTACCATGGTTTTTCTCTAAATCATCTCATAGAGGACTTCAAAATGCAGCTAAAGGGGCTTTTGTCACAACCTGTGAAAGATGCTATGATTGAAGAGTTTAAGCAGGCTGCTTATGCATGCAGAGTTGGTGAGTTTAATGATTGCATTGCTACCATGAGAAATGTTTCACAGGAAGTTTCTTCATGGGTCTTGGATAGTAAACCTGAACACTGGGCAAATGCATATTTTAGAGGTGCTCGATATAACCATTTCTCTTCAAACACTGCAGAGTTGTTCTATAGCTGGATATCAGAGGAACAAGACTTATCGATAATACAAATGGTCGACGTAATACGTTGTAAAATGATGGAGATGATTTACTCACGTAGAGAGGCTTCAAGCACATGGTCGACAACACTAACACCTTCTGCTGAAGAAAAGATACAAGTAGGGATATTCAACTCTAGTGTTCTTAATGTTTTGGTCTCATCTGGCAACACGTTTGAGGTTCGGGACAATTCAGTTAACACTGTCAATATTGAGACCTGGGATTGCACATGCCGGCAATGGCAAATTTCAGGTCTGCCATGCATTCATGCTGTAGCAGTTTTGGACCGTGCTGGTCGAAACATATATGATTATTGCTCCAAATACTTCACAGTTGGTTCTTACCTTTTAACGTATGCGGAATCAATAAATCCAATACCCGATGTGGAAAAGCCTGTAAATGATGATTCCACACCAGGTATAACAATTTATCCTCCTCTTACCTTGCATCCGTCGCCCACCAGGCCGACCAAGAGAGAAGCGGTCTGGATCATTGGACATACAGAAAATTGTGAGGCCACTCCACTGTAGTAGGTGCAAAACATCTGGGCACAATAAGAAAACATGCAAAGAGTTGGAATAGTTCTGAACGCAGAACTCTGTTGTGATTGATGTAGAGACTTAATGAATGGAACTGTCGCAAGTTCTTTGGTTCGATCTACGTGAATTTTTTTGGTAACCAATGTAAGTGTTAATTATTTAGCTTATTAGAATGATATCTGGTCATGTCTCCTTATCTTCTTTTTCTTTTTCCCTTTTCTTAAACATCTTGTTGAGCCATTAGTTCCAGCCTGTTTTTCAATTTGAAAGTCATGCTCATGTCTTTTGCTCTGGAATTTTCAGATCTAATCGGTGGCTGTTCTCTTAAAACCACTTAATAAGTTATATTAGATGGATTGATTTCCATTGCGGGACTTCCAGAAATCAAAAATGAGGTTTGTGTAGGCATCAGGAGATTTCTATTGTTTGGGTACATCATGGTAATCAATTTAGACAAATTTCCACCTGATTGCAGAAATGACTGGATCACTGCTGCAATCATAAAAGCTATGAACCACGTCCAACATATATTGTTTGGAAAGGAAGATACTCCATCCACAATCTAGGCCAAACCAGGGATAGGGTATCATCAGGTAGCATTTAAGGTTCTTTATACACCACCAGTCCCAAGCATTGTAGAATTCCTTGCTTTGTTTCTTGGCTCAAACTAAATTGTTTGGTTCTCCGGAAATTTCTCAGGGAAATGAAAATTATGTAGAATATTAAACCATACATAACAATTAAGTCCATAGGATTATTTAATTCTGATTTCAGGAAAGTTTTCTACCTGCTTTAGTTGCCATTTTTTTTTTCTCTAAAAAGAGCTTTGGTTGCATTCCATCCGCATTCTTGGAGATTCATCCACTTGTCTAGGCTAGGCAACATGGGGTGATTCTTTATTATTCAGAGGCTGTTTGCTGATTTCTTTGAGGAAATCAACTCCACAAATGTGATCCATATTATCTGACAGGTGCTGTGAAATCTGGCACCGTTTTGGGTTGTGAAAACTTAGAATTTTTGTTGTTTGCCTCATTAAAATTTCTGATCGCTTTCTATGGGAAATGAATTCTTTGGAAGATGAAGCAATCGCATTTTACATGCTCCACCCTATGATGATGGAGGTGGTATGCAAGAGTAGCAGCAACAGTTGTTGGACTGGAGCATGTATGATGTTGGAGGTGGTAACATGCATCGTCGACTGCCTGGTCCAGAACTGGAGGCTTCCATGTGCCTTGTTGCCTGCTAATCTACCGTCCTCAATTGCTTGAATGGCTCCATCCCAATTCCCCAATTTCAAGCACAGCACATGGATGTGCCTTGGCTTTTTCTTGCCCCACCATTCCAACTTATGGTATGTTTCTTTACGTGCATATATATCATGTGGGTGTCATCAAACATTTATCATATAATTACACTATCTGATGATGATGATGATTCTCTCTTGTTGCTTTAAATGAATGCAAGTATCTATCCTCTTTCTCTCTCTCTCTCTCTCTCTCTCTCTCACATTTGTAAGAGCTAGCTCTTGGTGAAAATTGTACTAAAGAGACTTTCTAACCTACAAAATTGTATTAATTCAGTTTGGTGAGATCTATCATACACCAATTTATTTATTTTTGAATTATATTACTTTTAGCCTACTGAATTTTTGAAACATGTGCAGCAAAGGCAACTTAGAATTTTCAACCTGTCATTTTTTTTACTTCTACGATCTATAAATAAAAGTATTTTTAATAGATACCATTTTTTGAAGATTTTCAAATCTATATTTTCAAGAGACATACAAGTGTGGAAGTGGATTATCTATTCATATAGACATTGTAGACCCTTTAGAATTGTTTTCATGGATTTCACACATAGTAGGTCACATGGATAAATGGGTTTGAAAGGTTTTGACTTGTTTATGGTTTCTATAAAATTTCATCTTGATCGGATAAGTTTACACCATGTTTTTTAAGGCTCTTAAAATTCCAATTTTATCTTAAAATGAAAATCCATTGGATTAAATCAACAGGATGTGAAAGTTGAATTGGTGTAGGTATGGGTAGAATTCATGGAAGAGAGGTGGGAGCAGAGAGGAATGGATCTATTAGGTCCAACGTGGGCTCCACAAACGAAAGTTTGCATGAAAGTCTCTTATAAACTAGCTTTGGGGGAGAATTTATTTATGTACTCTCTTCTATATGACACTCCTAAGTGTTCATCAAATAAATATGCCAAGTAATTTATTAAATGATTGACTCACTTTTATCTAGTGTCATAGGTCGATTGCAATGATCTTCAATTCAATAGGGGACCTAACAAAACCACCTTCATCCAATTATCAAAAGTCATATTTTAAGTTCTCCAAAACTTCTAAGACTTCAAATTATTTTTTAATAATTAAACTCTTGCATTCCATGTGGAGCTCAACGTTGCCACATGTGATAGGTCTTTCTGATAGATCTTTTTGTTCATGAACATGATATCCAGAAAAATCACATTGAGTCTACATAAGCTTTTCTTTATAAGCTCCACCAAAATTACTTTTTAAGTTATTTTCAATCTTAATCACTTTCTGATGTAGGACTTAGATCGATCAAACCCAGACTCGAGCTCAAGCGGTGACGAGCTGACCCAACTGGACCCCATTGACGAGTTGTCTATTCAAACTTGCTGTTGGACCGACTGAGAGAAGCGGGGCCAGAAGCAGTCTATTAAAGCTCACCTTCATCAGTTTAAAATTTGGGCTCACTTAGAAGCACATTGGGCCTTCAAAGCTGCTAGGCCCAGGAAAAGTCCACCAAAGATGAGTCATCAGCTGACTCACCAGCGTGTGGTTCCCACCTAGAGAGCCACGTTGGTCATGTAGTCAACTGTCTGACCCCACACTGTCTACACTTGATGCACGTGCATGGGAACTGAAGCAAGAAGAAAGGAGTGCACTCTTATCCCTTGCAACCAACTCGCTGGCAGCAATAGAGTCAACCAGGACTCTGAAGTTTGGAGGATTATCTGAAAACGTCCAGCAGAGGGGAGGATTAGAACATTTTGTTCTTATCAGATAACTGTAGAGGTCGATCCAATCGTTGCTGCTTGCTGAACCAAAAAGGAAATCACTCCAGAAATCAGCACATGCCCATCATCGTTGAAGTCATATGGAAAAGAATGGAAAAAAAAAAAATTAATAATAAAGAAGATAAGGCTGACGAGATAGGAATGAAGTATATTATCTTCTAAAAGATCTCATTTTCTTTCTCATTTATAATTTATGAAATAAGAAAGTATATTAAAGGTTGAATAATTTATATATTTTAGATCATTGGATTGGAGAATGAAATTCATGGTGGATATGTGAAAATTTTGGGTTTTTGAATATGAGAATGGTGGATGTAATAATTAAGAGATAAATATGATGTTTAAGTGTTAGAACTCATGCATTTTGTTTTTAACTTTTTAACTTAATCCGAATTTTGCTTTAAGGTTAAAAAAAATTGGGGGTTATTGAAATTAAATTATTGTTTGCGTTTAATCATTCAATTCTTAATGTAATATAAGTGTCATTTTGTGTGTACATTTTTTTAAATGTTTTTTGTAATTTTTTTATGAATTTTTTTGGTGAAATGAAATTCATGCATGATTTTGTTTAAACTAGGTTTACTGTATTTGACTACAGTGGATAGATTTTTTATGACACTAATGTAATGTTTAAATATTAGATCTAATGCATTTCTAAATTTGTTATAATTTAATTTGAATTTTTGGCTAAGGTAATTGATAAATTGAAGGTTTTTTTAAACAAATTATTATTTTCCTTTAATCATTCAATTTTAGGTGTAATGGAGGTGTGATTTTGTGGAATCCATTAGTAAACTGTTGATATATTAGTTTAAAGAAATAAATTTTATTTAAAAATCTTTATTTATTTAATTTAAAGAAATAAATAGCAATTATACAGAGTTCTACTTTAGCCATTTATTTAATTTAATTTAAATTAGATGATCATACATATCTAATGAGATTAATTTGTGTTAAATTCTTACATCACCATTATTTATCTCATGGAACATTACCCTCATGTAGTTACCAAATATTTATGGGTATCCCGCTGTTTTTCAAGCGTAAATTCAAAAAAAAAATTATATAATTTAAATTAAATTATGAAAGTCTCATAATTCAATTGTATTATGTTGGTGTGGTTCCTACGTGTGTCTCTTTATCATTTTAGATTGATTGGACCAGCCAAAGAAATCTGCTTTAGTATGAACTATGAAAGATAAAAGTTATTAATGCAATGCATGGTTGAGAGTTGGGACCACTCTTTTCATAATTTTTTTTTTTTTGTGTTTCAGTATAAAGGATTAATACGATGTCCCTTGTTATCAATTATTTTTACCACCGGAAACAAATAATTTTAGGGTCATTTTTCTTTTTTTTGAATTTAAGTGTGAGAACTATAGGATACCCAACGCAAAACACCCACGGGTGAGCCCACTAATCCTAGGGCATAACAAGATTAGGCTATGGGGACTCGAACCCGCAATCTCCCAGAGGCAACTAATTGAACTATACTCATGTACAGAATTAATTAGAGAGATTTATTATATTTTATATGGACTTGAAGTCGAGACAATCTCTCGATATTATTTTATACATATTATAACTTTATATAATTTTATAAAGTAATATATTATATAGATGTTTTATTATAGGAGGTTGTTAGATAAAATTATGGATGCACTATGAGACTTGAATATACGACTTCTTGTCCTTAAACCAAAATATCTTTTCAAGTTGTAAAGTTTTTGTAAAAATTTACTCTTAAATAACATTTTTAATAAGAGAAGACTGGCTCCCACGTCACAGGCTAGCCATTAAATACACTACAGTTACATGTTTGTATTACCTTGGACATGATTCGGACCAAGTATTTCTACCTAATTTTTTTTTAAAAAAATAGCAAACCCTCACTGTTTATACATCTATTATTACTAATATTATAGCATCCTAACACTGAAGCCTCAGTGTCCCTAAGGCATGTTTACGTGGAAGCAAAATTTACAAATTTTGAATCTCTGATGATTTAAATTATAAGGATATTAATTTTGAAAGATTCTATCTTTGGTGCAAAGACTTCAAATCCTTCTTCTTTTTTTCAATTAAAATTAAGTATTTGATATTTGGTGTGGTAAATTGATATAAACATTATTTATTATATTGCAATTTGAAAAATATATGATAAAATAACATGAATCCAAATATAAGTATTTAAATTTGCAACCTGTTGAAACATTAATGAATTACAACAGTCAAATTTTTAAGATCCAATTTCACAAAGAAAAACGACTTAATGGGTATGAATTTTTTTTTTTATTACCCATTCTATATTATTTTCTATACATCTCACTAAAAATTATAATTCAAAAACATTTTAAAATTTCAAAACTAAATAACATTAAATAGCTTGTCATAAAATGAACCATTCTAATGTGCACTTCTTTTTCTGTAATGGGCTATTTTTAGATGGTAGGACATAAATCCAAGCCCACATGAAAAAATCCAAAATGATCCGGTTGACTTAGTTTTGAGTCGAGCTCTTTTATTGTACAAGTCTCCAAATTTGATCCACACATATATTATATATAACTTTATTTTATAAAATTCCTTTGAAGGTTTGCTCTTGCGTCTAAATCTTGACAGATAAAAGAAGATTTTAGAATTCATAAATATGGAGTGGACCAAACTATTAAATAAAAATTAATTAGGTTTTGGTTTCTAAGAGCTAGATTGAATTATTGAGTAGAGGAATAAAGTGTTCTTCCTCATAATTCATTTGGTGGAGAGTGGTGCCACATGGCCTCTGTGAATCATGTGTCCAAGAAAATTTTCAGGGTTAATTTGACGGCAAGATGTCTGCATTAAAAATTGAATTTTGAGTTTTATTCACGCGCACTACTTTCTATAAGGTTACTCTTCATCCACTTAATAAACATATGTGGATTGAAAAATTTGCTTGTGATATTAATCTCATTTTTAAAGAGGTCACCATCCTAACACAGAAAAACTCTTTTCGCAGATACGGATTTTAGTGAACTTCTTATTGTACTCCCATCCGTCCATACGAAAAAAAAAAATCAAATATTTAGATATCAGTGCACTTTCCAGTGAATCGGTGCACCGACCGAATAACTGGGAAACGGGAATTTGAAGAAAGTGATCCGGTCGGTATTTCGATTTCTTGAGACGTAAAAATTTTCAAATCGGTGCACCGATTCATTAGAAAGTGATCCGGTCGGTGCACCGATTTCTAAATGTCTGATTTTTAAAAAATTTCATATGATGGGGCAAAGTGAAAAATCCAGAAAACTCCTTGTCTCCTAAAATACTGATCCTTCCTAAAATACTGTTTCCTTCCTAAAATACTGTTCCCGTGTTAGGATGACTCCCTTTCAAAATGGAGTAAAAATACTCAAGTTAAAAAACAATATTATCAATATATTATTACTATTTTCTTATAAATATGGTGAACAATAAAACTTGCAACAAGGAATCTCACACTTCCTTTTATTCCAATTTCCATGTAAAAGAAGTAATCACATCATAGAACTACGAGAGCAAAGTAGAAAAAAAAACCATCACACGGATATATACTGCCCTTACAACATTTAAAAACCCCAAACCACAGCCACCGCCTCCGCCGCCACCACCACCACCACCAGCCGCCCTGAATTAAAGTACCAAACTAAGTGGATTCCTTGAAAAATAAAAGCATATTATAAAAAACCCTATTAATTTGAGTTTTGAGTGATTGAATGAAGGACAACAGTCTCAACAGTCAGGCCCGGCCCAAATCCGAATAACACGCCCCAATCAAGCCCTTCTCCTGTGGTTGCACAGCCTTCCTCCAACGATTTCTTCCTCAACTCATCCAAAATAAACAGCACACAAGCACTCGACATGTTCCCATACTCGCTCAAGATGTGCCTTGTTGCTCTCATCTTCTCGGGCTTCAGGCCCAACTTGGCTTCCACCTGGTCCAGGATCGCCGGGCCGCCAGGGTGCGCAGCCCAGAAAATTGAGTTCCAATCACTGATGCCCAGAGGCCCAAAGGCCTCAACCAGGCTCTTCTCAATGTTCTTCGATATGAGTCCGGGCACGTCCTTGAGAAGGTGGAATGTGAGCCCAACTTCACGTAAATGACCATCAATTGCACCATCTGAATCCGGCAATATGGTCTGTGTGGCCGACACGAGCTGGAAGAGCGGTCGCTCGATCGACAAGTCGGGGTCGGCACCGACGATCACTGCAGCGGCACCGTCGCCGAAGAGAGCCTGCCCGACAAGGCTGTCGAGGTGGCTGTCGGACGGCCCACGGAAAGTGACTGCCGTGATCTCTGAGCACACCACGAGCACACGGGCACCAGCATTGTTCTCGGCGAGGTCCTTGGCGAGGCGGAGGACGGTGCCACCTGCAAAGCAGCCTTGTTGGTACATCATAAGGCGTTTGACGGAGGGACGCAGGCCGAGGAGCTTGGTGAGTTGGTAGTCAGCGCCGGGCATGTCAACACCACTGGTGGTGCAGAAGACTAGATGGGTGATCTTGGATTTGGGTTGACCCCACTCCTTGATGGCCTTAGCCGCCGCTTCCTTGCCCAGCTTCGGCACCTCCACCACCATGTCTTGGCGGGCATCTAGGGAGGGAGCCATGTACTCACAAACGTTGGGGTTCTCTTTGAGAATCTCCTCCGTCAAGTGCATGTAACGTTTCCGAATCATTGATTTATCACCTGCAGCAGTAAAAAAAATTGTTTCATTTCAATTATTCTTGATTGAAGAGAGAGAGAGAGTTCTCCAAGATCTGTGATGTGCCAGATGTACTAAAAAACAAAAAATAATATCTCTTTTTCCATGATTTTTTTCTTTTTGAGTTTTCTGTTGTTCTACAATTATATCATTTTTACGTAAATAATTCATATTTTATAACTCATTTTCAATCAAGCAAATGGGAGAGAAGAGGACTCAATAAAAATGGATAAAACTGAAAATATAAATGGAAAACATTTTAAATTTGTGATGAGACATTAAAATCTATTATGAGTTTCTTTAAAGAACACCTTTAAAAGGTAAATGGGTAAATGTGTTACCCTATTTTATAAGAAGTAACTGTCCAGAATCAGTAGCCATACCAAACTAATATATAGTAATTTTTTTGAAAATCAGGATTAGTTATCAATTTTAATGCTTAATTCATACTGTTTAGTTTTCATTTAATTGAAGAATAATATAAAATTAATCAAATGAAGAGTGTGACTCATAGTAAAAATAGATTAGTAAAAGATTCAAAGCAAGTACAAGCATAGTTTATCCAACTCTATCGGATTAGCCGGATGGTCCTTCAGATCAAACCTCTCTCAACACAAAAAGAGTCATTTTTTATAATTTGTATCTGGCTCTAAAAATTAGTTAAGTGGCATGTCTAGTTAAGTCGGATGGAATGTTCAAATACTTTGGTCTTAAAAAATATTAAACAAGAACATAGTTTATCCACTTCACATTAAACATAAGACTAATTTCAGGGCTGCAACTCGGGTCAGGTTTTGGCCCGACCCAAGAAATCATACGGGTCGAGCCAAGAATTTCGAGTCAGTGGGTTAGATCAGGCTGAGAAGATAAAAACTTGCATAAAATTCAGTTCAAGTCAGATTGAAGATTTTATAAATTAATCCGACCCAACCCGATCCGACACAACCTGACCTGACCCAACTAAAATTAGTCTAAATGGATTTAAAATGTGAGTCGGGTCAAAATTCAATTATTTGAGTTAGAATTCGAGTCGGATCAGGTTCCATATATATCAACTCGGGTCAAATTGAGTTTTAAAAAATTCGCCCCACTCGACCCGAGTTACGGCCCTAACTAATCTACATGTGTAAATCCCCTGAACCACACACCGATCAAACTGAAGAACAGACTTTATAAGTCGGGCTTCTTTAATAAGAAGAGACACTTCTTGTGCTTTTCAGCATTGACATAAAAGAAGATCTCCCCTCCACCAATAACAAGGAAAGAAAGACAAAGTCAGAGATAGCTTCAGTTCGTAGATGAGAAAGTAGGATCACGAGGAAAGTCACAGACGTTATAATTTTCATAAAAACAAATAGATAAATAGAACTAAGCGAGCCAAATCTAAATATAAAAAGTTTTCACATGATTAAACTTTCAAAAACAGAATCCATCCGACCCTTCTAAATATAAATATTACTTTCCTTCAGAAAAAGCAATCCATCAAAAGAAGAAAAAAAAAAACCCTTGAGACTAGCTTCATTTTTTTGCCAAAAAGAAAAAGAAAAAAGCAATTGATTGAACTGCCGTTCTGCCCGAAGAAATCTAAGTACATCTGTAGCTGTCAATACCACCATGCAATATTTTCCATTAAAATGAACGATAAATAGTTAGTGGGTCTGTGTAATATACTCACACATCCGCTTGAACTTCTCCTTGAGCTCAGCCATGTGCTCACTCTTGGTGATCCTGAAGTAGTAATCAGGGTAGTCAGCCTGGTACACCACATTGGACGGCGTCGCCGTGCCGATAGCCAGCACATTCGCCGGACCCTCCGCCCTCTGCGCCTTACGTATTTCTTCTACAGAAGGTGAAGTTGCCATGTCCTCCTCCCCACTAAAAATAATGCCAACTCAACTGAGTTTCTGCCCTCCTCCACACTTAGATGCCAACTCAGAAAAGGTTGGTTGGAGAGAGGAGTGGGCTAAGGCAGTGATTTTATAGGAGTGGGTAGGTTGGCTTGACGGCAGATGAAGTGCCACGTGGGTTTGGGGAAGGCGCGGTAGATTGTGCGCCACGTGTAAAAGTTCGACTTTGGTACGCACTTGCAGTGGTAGGTTTGGCAAAACTGTGTTTTATGGCTCGTTGATGGAGGAAAGAAAAAAAAAAAAAGGGAGGTGTTAGGTAAGGGTGAGACTATCAAGTTCCCTGATCAAACTCAACACACATTTATTTCTAAGCACCTACGGTATAACTTTAGGCACAATTTGAGTGGGGAGTTCAATATTAATATAAATATAATAAAAAAATGAAAAAAAAAAATTTGATCAAGATATCTAAGCGTCCCATCTGAATTTTAAGACGTTTCAATTGATTAATCCTTAAGGCATGAGTAAACCTTCTAATCTGCACACGTTCGATACAGAATTGAAGGGAGCGGCCCTTTTTGTGTTAGACATAGACTTGATCTTAAGACCTGCTACAAAGAAGGGTGGAAATTGACGATTAAACTAACTCTTCAGAGTTATAAATATGATAATTTTAAATTTGAATTATTACTTTTTTAAGTGTAATTTTAATTTGAATTTTCTTTTAATATGTTTATAATTTGAATTAATTAAATTATAAGTTAATCCATTATATTTACATATTTCAAAAAAAAAAAAGATATGTAAAAAAAAGTATAAAAAATTAATTATAAAAATAATCAATAAACATAAAAAATGAGGTGTATATAAATAACATATAAATATAATATTTGAGTAATTCTAGCTAATATCCTAATTTAGCCCCAAATTAAATAATGACTCCAGTTCTTTTTTTCAACTCAATCTAAATTCCTCACTCATATTTTCACTAGAGTTAGTTAAATTTGAATTGACCCTAATACAAATTGCAGTGAAAGAGTTGTAATTGTGGATAATTCTCCATCTATCTAATTTTTTTTTTTTGATAAAAACATGAGACCTACCCACCTAACAAAACTCATCAAATGGTCTTATTGGAGCCTTGTTCGAGTTGGAATCAATTAGTTCATTCAATTACCAATATTATCAATGAGTAGGTAAAAGTAAAATTAAGAGTCACATAAAATTAACAATATACTAAAAATTCTATCTGATTAAACAAATCTCTCGTAGGAACTGAAGGATTGCTACCCATTTTTTAATCTACAATTTTAAATAAAACCGATGCATCACCTTTTTATTTTTAAAAAACCGTCATCTCACAAATTTTCAGTGTATATTTATCCATTTCCATATTTTATTTGTACTATAAACTCTTAAAAAGATTAAAATTTTACATGTCTAAAAGATGTCAACCTGTTTCTTTTTTGTTTTTTTTTCCATTTCGACACCATTTGCGTCCCCCTATTAGTGTTATCCACTTATTAAATGTGGCTTCTAAACGGGACAGCAGAAAGACAAGACCAAGTCATGCCACTTTATGGAAAATTGACAGGATGTCAATTCTTTTAATATTTTTTAACAATTTAATAAATAAAAAATAAATTTAATATCTCTTCATTATAAAAAAATATAAGTATTCTTATCAATTCGTACTGTACCATGCAGCATCAAGAGAAAGAATAAATATCACTAATCTTGATGATGCCTTAAGGATAGCCAAAAAAAAAGTACCCCTCATAGAAAAATAGTTTTCAGCTTTATGTTACATCTCTTATGTTAGAAACTGAAAAATATATATTACTCAAAGTCTATTACATCTATATTTTATAGTCTCTAGTCGACCTCATGACTATCGTAATTAGTTCAGATATTTAATTTGAGAAATTTTAGAAATACACAGTGCTTAAAAAATAACTTTAAAGATTTAAAGGAGATTTTATTATTTAAAAAGCTATTTCTTAAGCACTGTGTATTTTTAAAATTTCTCAAATTGAATATCCGGACTAATTACGATAGCATGATAAAAATACTTTAAAAATTCAAGATCTTTTGACACTTCCAAATGCCAAAAACACATTTGAGAGTGTCAAAAGACCTTTAAGTCTGAAAGTATTTTTATAGTTATCGTAATTAGCCTCGATATTTAATTTGAGCAATTTTGAAAATATACCGTGCTTAAAAAATAACTTTAAAGTTTTAAAGAGAATTTTATTATTTAAAAAATTATTTTTTAAGCACTGTATATTTCTAAAATTTCTCAAATTAAATATCCGAACTAATTACGATAACCTGATAAAAATACTTTAAGACTTAAAGGTCTTTTGACACTCCCAAATATATTTTTGATACAGTTAAGGGATACCCTTATTTGTAAAATACTGTGTTTTAAGTATTTTGAAATGTCAAAAGACCTTAAAGTCTTAAAGTATTTTTATCATATTATCGTAATTAGTCTGGATATTTAATTTGAAAATTTTTAGAAATAGACAGTGCTTAAAAAATACCTTTAAAATTTTAAAAGATATTTTACTGTTTAAAATTTATAAAGAATTTTAACGTAAGCATAACATTCATTCGTTTGAAGGATCTTATGATCCTTCAAATGATTCGACTGTGTAGTCGAATCATTTGAAGGAACTGAAAAATCAAAAGAAAAATCATTCGAAGGATAAAACGCGGGAGGGCAAAATGATAATTTCCTCTCAAAATCTAGAAACTGGTATTTGATGACAAAAAAACCTGGTGTCTAAATGGGCGGCCTAAATATATCTTTTAAATAGAGATTAACTAAAACTAAATCCTAACTAAACCCTAATTTTAATTATATTCAATATCTTAGAGATTTGACATATGAGCATTTTCGTATTTATAAACTTGTATTTCATATGTATAAATAACTCTTACGGCAGTCACCAATTTATATAATATTTTTTTATCATTAGATGAAGTTCACCTCTTCTAAGATATGGTCTCAAGCACTTGGGTATTTCAGTCGAACATTTACACATGTATTTAAAAAGAAGACATTTTAATCTGATTAGTATTTAGGCATGTACAAGTCTGCCTGTACAAGTCTCCCAATCTCATACACACTGGATAAACAACTACGAAGAGTGGGCCAAAATGGTTTTAAACGTGAATTGAATTTAAGAATTCTATTTATGAAAAGAGCTTCTTAACCGTTAAACCAATCCCCTCTTAGATTTCAATTGAACATATTTCCTAGACCTACCCTTCATATATTGATCCAAAAGTTTAAATATTACTGTTATTCATATTCAATCCCATGAATATATCATAACTTGTAACTTTTCATTATTTTTTCCTTGCTTTCTACTTTCACAGTCTTCATCTTATTTATTTATTTATTGGTAGATTGAGTTAAGAGTAATCAACTTTTATGATTGCACTATCAGTTGTATACATGCTTAAAAATCATATCATTATTTTTTCTCTAAATTTTTTGAACAGGGTTTTTAATTTATCAACAAATAGAAAATAATGATAAGTTAAAAACTTAGAATGTTGGGGACAAAAATCCCAACATCAATACCTCTAAAGGGAAGTTGCCACTAAGTAATAAAAAAAAAGAAGCAGTACAGTACTTCACCTGTAATAATAAAAACGGTACAGCAGTTTACAGGTGACATAAAATTTTATTTTTACCTCAAATGAATTGTAACATAAGAAGGAAAGCTTCAATTATGCTATCAGACACTGGCACGTGTTAATCATCTATGATGCACAAAAGCCAAGTTACTGTGGACCAGCAAGGTTTTAAATATGGGTTTGGCTCTCTCAATTACGACTGAGTCGGAGTAAGTCCAAATTATATCAGCTGAGTTGGTAGAAAATTATTAAAAATCAAATGAAAATGATTAAAAGTCCTAACCAACCAATGTAATGAGTACAACTTGCATCAACTGAGTCAACTCAAACTGTTAGATTTTTAAAACCTTAGAATCAATATGTGAGCATAGTGACAAAACATTTAACCGAAGGTGTCCAAACGTCTTACCTAACTAATCTAATGCATTGTCACAAATCTCGTTCTCGAGATATTAACGGCAATCGTTAATAGCGGGATATTTTCAAATTCTCGAATTTTTATCAAGAATTTAATGGAAAAATCTCGCAGAAAATATATTATTTAAAAAATAATAAAAATAAATAATATGGCCGAAGTTTGAAAACATAGATGATGTTTCAAAGATAAAAAATATATATTTGGCCCAAGCGTTTTTAACAAGAATTTAACAGTAAAATCTCGTGATTTAAATAGAAACTTATCGTTTCTCGCAATAAAAACATGTTTTTAACGAAAATTTACCGTTAAAAATGGCAAACGCGATAAACTCAAGTTTTCAACGTCCAAAAGTTATTTTACTGATATTTTCGTGATAAAAATGAAAATATCGAAGATAATTGTTATATTGATCCTATGCACACCTCCCTACACGCACCTGGCTCTTTAATGGAGAATGATCTCAAAGAAAATGATCTGTAAGTTGAAAACGAATCAAATATAAGACCTCCCTTAATAAATGGAATTTCTTGACCATCCGGCCAATTACTTCAGATTAACATCTATTTTTTTTATTAGCAGAAAATTAAAGTCAGAATAGAAACATGAAACCTAGTAAAAAACCACGATGCCAGAATGATTAATAGATACTAATAATTTACAAACATAAGATATGAATATAAAGCATGATAGATTATTTAGTCACTAACAATAAGTCCATAATAGTGTAGTGTTACTAATAGCCATCCGAGTCAAAAGGCGCACTTGATGCGCCGCCTGAGCCACGTCTTCTTATTTTTATTAAATGTCAAAATGTAATTAATGAAACATAATTTTCTTTTTAAGTATTAAAATATAAATAAAAGATGTGTTCACTCTTTTCTTATTGTTAAATATTAAAAATAAATAATAGAATATAGTTTACATCTTATATAAAGGCCGCACTTATAGGCACCCGACTTTCGTGGCAAATCATCATTATACTCCCGCGTTTTTACTTATTCGAACGAACTGCCACAGTGTAAATGACAGTTCATTCGAACGAATGGACTGAACAGTGTTCTGTGTTACTATTCAGTCCATTTTATCAAATGAACAACTGGTTCATTCAAACCACTATATACACAGTAATGCATATTGCATTATTTAAATAATAAAATTTCTTTTAAAACTTTGAAATTATTTTTTAAGCACTGTGTATTTCCAAAATTTCTCAAATTGAATATCCAGACTAATTACGATCACTTGATAAAAATACTTTAAGACTTCAAGCTCTTTTGACACTCCCAAATATTTAAAACACAGTGTTTTACAAATAAAGATATCTCTCAACTGTGCCGAAAACATATTTGAGAGTGCCAAAAGACTTTGAAGTCTTAAAAGTATTTTTATCAAGTTATCGTAATTCGTCTGCATATTCAATTTGAGAAATTTTGAAAATACACAATGTTTAAAAAATAACTTTAAAATTTTAAAGGAGATTTTATTATTTAACTAAAGCACTATGCGTTAATGTATCATCGACAACATAGACCGTTATTTTTTAAGCACTGTATATTTTCAAAATTTCTCAAATTGAATATCCACACTAATTACGATAACCTGATAAAAATACTTTAAGATTTTAAGGTCTTTTAACACTCCCAAATGTGTTTTTGATACAGTCGAGAAAAATCCTTATTTGTAAAACAGTGTTTTAAATATTTGAGTGTGTCAAAAAACCTTTAAATCTTAAAGTATTTTTATCAGGTTATCGTAATTAGTCCGATATTGAATTTGAGAAATTTTGAAAATACACAGTACTAAAAAAATAATTTTAAATTTTTTTTTAAAAAAAATATTATTTAAATAATGCAATATACATTACTACATGCATAGTGATTCGAATCAACAATCTGCTCATTCAAACGAATAGGCTGAAAAGTAACACGAAACACTGTTCAGCCCATTTGTTCGCATGAACTATCATTTACACTGCGGCATTCGTTCGAATGAATGATTCCTTCGAACAAATACCGAAATGAACTGACAGTTCATTCGAATGAATAAAAACGCTGAGGTATAATAATAATTTGTCACAAAAATTCAAAATTGAATGTGTACAGACAGAAAAGTCAGATGCCTATAAATGCTGCCTATATAAAAGTGTCTTATTCTTTTATTTTGTTATTGATGACAAGTTACTTGGTTTTCTATATTAGCCTTTTGTTATTAACACTTTATATTATGCAATTGTCTTTTTACATTTGATGCAATTTTTTATAGTATATACATTGCATTATTTAAGTGTGTTGAGATAAAAAATAATAATGCATTTGTCATTAATATATTTAAATTAACGGTTTAATAATATTATATTATTATTGATGCAAAAATATAAATAATTAAATAAATAATATATATCTAATTTTTTTTTTAAAGAATGCACCTAAAATAAAAAGCTCAAGCTTAGAAGTGTGTTTCGGGTGACAATGGGTCTAGAAAGGTTAGTTTGACTATAGATAACAACAGATGCTGTGTAACCCAACCTAACCAAACCCCAATCCTTTCATTCATGACCAAACTAAATTTCATATTATTCAACACAACTGACTTAAGAAACACTTACAATATAGATATAACCAGCAAAGTTGCTGGTTGTGGTTCAACCATGGTCCTAACCGAGTAACTGGTGGCTTGGGCAGTTTAAAAACATTGACAAAGATGAAAATAAAACTCACCTCATCATTGGTATCAACCATGTTCCAAATAGGTCGCATGAAACTCCAATTATTGCATGTAAAAACACACAACAGCTTGTTAAATAATTAGGCCAAGACACAGTAGCAGAAACAGACCAAATGAGTAAAACTACAAAAGAGAATTTCCATCATGCATGTCAGAAGAAAGCTCTGCAACTACTACCATAGAGGGAAGTGGAAAGGACATGCAAGTAAAATTTATCACCAAGCCTTCAACTTATACATCAAAAATTCCACTCAAATGAGTGTATTGGTGCATAAAATCACACAAATTTATGCTTATGTTGCAAAACTCTTCTCACCTTGGAGCTCCCATATAGAATCCCTACTCTCAACTCTTTAAAGCTAAGATTAAGAGAAAGGACAAACTATGTCTTGATTCACAACAATCTCTCGATTCGAACCAGGATAACCAGTTGCCGTTGCATAACTCGTTTATGATATTAATCTGAGCACACAATAAACATAAGTTCTCAACAACAGGAATCCATGACCCATTGCCAAAGTTGCAACCAACTTTGCACAGCCTTCGCAGTTATCATGACAATTGCCCTGTTTAATGTAATATATGTTAGATGTAAATTCTGAGATATAGTAAAATGCAGTAAAGTTATAACATGATCTTCGACTGGATATGGTATCCATAGGGCTCATGCAAGTGAACTCCATAATTTGGTGATTGAAAATGTATATATCTGATAGGCCTCACCGTGGACAAATCATGTGAAAAAAAAAAATCTCAACAATGAAACAATGTTACATAATCAATGAAGAGATTGCAAAAATGGTTGAGAAAACAAAATAAGAATCCATGTTTGACAGGGAGGAAATTCCAACTTCTGTAATTTATATCATGATTTGCCCACTGTGTGGCCCACCAGAATGACTGTTGTATCTCAAAACCACATGTCTGACATGTATGAACTCAAGGCTTCAGGAATATAAGAAAACTCAGAATCAAGGATCATGTAAGTTCCCCAACATGCAACAGAGTGAAAAAAAAAACCTGCACTGCAGAAATAGATCAATCATCAAGGTAGTAAATAGGATCCAGCAGATTTTTGGTCCCTATCCTTGGTGGACTCAAGCTTATTTATTCGTGGCCGGTAGTTAGTTGGGTCCCGCCTAAATGTAATATTCAGATGCTGCAGTACACAAATAGGTGCAATGAGAAACTAGTAAGACGGTGGAAATAATTATTCTCTAGCGAAATATCAGGTTCAGGTGATCAGACAAGGGGATTCCAAAACATACAAATGATTGTAAAATTCTCACACATAAGCAAACACATACATATATAATATATACATATATATGAAATGTGTACATGATGATTAACTAGCGATCTATCTGAGGAGAAAACCCAGTGTGTTTCTGGGTACCATTCCCCCTATAAGCCACCACCTCCCATGAATTGGATTCTTAGCAAATCTGATTGTATTATGAGTTGGATACCTCCCCATTAAAAACAATACCTTTTTCGTATAGGTGCCTACTTATACACCGGTGATCCTTTTGAGACTCCAAAAATCATGGTTGTATTTGGATGGGGAGAGCTTAAAACTTAAAGCAGGAGACGTACCCTGCTGTCTCCTGGAGTAGAACTGAGAAGAAAATGGGTGTCTCCTGCTAAGGGTGGAGACATCATCCTTCTCCTCGAAGAGGAGAAGTGGAGAGAATTTTAGATCCCACTTTCTCCTTCCCTTCTCATCCAAATAAGGAAACTCAAGAGAACTGAGTAGCAGTCTCTAGGGGTGTTCATTTGTCCGAATGAAGCCAGAACCCGACCTAAATAAATAGGCTTGGACAAAGATTTTTGTCCGACGGTCGGACTTTGGCTTTTACTTAAAGCCCGTTGGGCTTTTAGACCCTTTTATTTATTTTCGTTTTATAAATTGAAAGAAGGCTTAAAAATTGATAACATGTTAACATTTCATCTCAAAAATCAATTTCTAGCCACTAGATCTTAACGGTCAAAATCACCGGTCATCATCTTTTCAAGGACGTTTGCCAACTTTGACTATCAAGATCAAGTAACTAGAAATTGATTTTCAAACTGAAATTTTAAAGGTGAAAGGTATTTAAGTATATTTTCAATCTTTACAGTTAGACTTTCAAGTTACAAACTAGGTGCAAAATAAACGGGCTTTATTTTGCACTATTCAGCATCTGGCGAATGAAGAGGCTGATCTCCTTGACACATTCAGTATTTGGCTAACTAAGAGGAGGGTCAAGAGGGGTCAGCAAAGGAGAAGTCCAAATTGTATTGGGAAACATTCACTCAAATCTGTGAAAAGGGCTGTTGAGCTTATTCTTTTGGCGTTTTAGTAATCATAAGTGACATTTGGGCCTTCTATTGTTGCCAAGCCTGAATTCTTTACTCCATTTAATAATACAATAATCACTAAAAAAATACCATGGATTATGATGCCCAGACATGACAGGGACACACCATTGATTCAACGGAACATGGATTTTACGATTAAAAATGAAGTGTCCAACATGGACATGCTGCCTGTGTTGAAGTATCCAAGTAAAATAGACCATAGATTGAGAAATGTCACTGTTATAATAATTCCTAAGACATCAAAAGGAAAAGAAAATATAAAACATGGTTCAGAAGCTTACAGATAAAAACAAGTTCATTCCTGTCACCAAGGACTGAGGTGCGTTGGCAGTACAATCCAAGGATGGTATCCCCTCATAAACAATAACTCTATCAGCCAGGTAAGTCGCCATTATGAAGTCATGCTCAACAACAAAGGCAGTCTTCTTGGCATGCAGAATGAACCTCTTTATCACCTTTGAAGCAACAATACGCTGCTCTGAGTCGAGATAGGCACTTGGCTCATCAATCAGATAGATGTCAGCAGGCTGTGTAACCACCACCAAAAAAAGCACATCAGCATACAGATAAACATCAAGGATACTTTGACAAGTATCAATCATTAAAAACAGAATCTAGCTTTGTGTCTCAATTCTATGACACTGCCTGAAAAATCCTTAGAGCAAACCAACAATAAAATGGACTTTCATTTTCCATTTCCAAAGATAGGATGGGTGAATGATTTAAACAGCGATGCCAACTAGCAGAAAGCCATGTCAACTTAAAGAAAAGGATTGCAAACAACTTACTTTAACCATACATAACAGGTATGCCATGGATATCACAAAATCCAGATTCTCGACAATTAACAAATATCTCATTGCAAAATTTATGCATTATAGTAGTCAAGGGGCAAAGGGGTTCCGGAGCCCAAGCGCAGTTCTAGGCATGAGTTCTTTTATTCTACTCGCACCTTTGTTATATTTCTAAACATATTTGCATTTATTTAATTATGTATATTTATAGTACCAATATATATAATGCAATTGTCTACAACTATTCTAAGAAACTAATGACAAACACTTTACTTTTTTAACTCACTCAACTAAATAATACAATATATACACTACATAGAAAATATATCAAACGCAAAAGTAGGAATGCATAATAAAAAATTTAATAAAAAAAAGTCTAAAATATATAGAACTAAGTAATAAAAAGTCAAAATAAAAATTAGGACATCATTCGAGCAACAAAAATGAACCACCATAGAGAGACAAATAGGGAAATATACAAAGCAAGAAGTGAAATGATAGTCGCAATATTCCTAATAATCTAAGAAGCACCGATACGGGTACGCGTATCGGATACGGCAAATTAAAAAAATATTATTATTATTATTATTATTATTATTATTATATATATTACAAAAGATATATATTATAAAGATTAGACTATTAGCAATTTAGTATTATGAAAAGATATATATTATATGTTTAAAAAATATTTACAATATTACAGTATACAATATGTGAATGATTATTGATGTAATACCCTGCCCCAAAAAGTCCCACATTGCTAGTGGCATTGGAAATTCTCTAGTATATAAGTAGTAGCCTTCTTCCTTCTAGCACAAGGCCTCCTAGGCGAGAATGGGCGTGTATGGGCCATGTGCTAGGAACAAAACCTTGAGGGTTGCCGGGTATAGAGCGAGGCTCTATCCGAGGGCCCAACGAGGACAATATTGTGTCGCTGTGTACTCTGATACCCGCAGAAGGCCTTTTGGAAGCAACAGTGGGTTGGCTCACCAAAGCAAAGCCGTGCGGGTCTGTGTGTATGCCCAAAGAGGACAATATTGTACTAGCAGGACAGGTCGTTACAATTGAGGTTAAAAAAATAATACTGAAAAGATATATTTTTTTCCCCTTTTCTCCCGTGTTGCCGTATCCCGTGCTGTGTCCAGCCTCCCGTATCCCCTGTCCCGCCGTGTCCCTTCGTGTCTACTGTCATATCCGTGACGTATACGTATTTAAAAAATGTTATATTTAATTGGATACGTATCCGAGCTGTATCCGGCCGTATCCGTGTCGGAAACATATTCGACAAGGATACTCGAATGGTTTCGGAGTATCCGTGCTTCATAGCTAATAATACTTTAAAAGATTCAACATATTAAAATTGGATATATATATATATATATATAGATAGAGAGAGAGAGAGAAGGAAATGAGCAGTCAGACACCCCATAACAATGAAAGCACCATGTGAAACACACCTATGATCATGGGGTTGGGTGGGTTTGAAAGACCTGTATATGGAGTTTTATAAAAAAAAAAAATAGCTTGATTGAATGACTCTTAACTACAAGATTGAACTATGTCAATCAAGCCCTATGTCATCAAGAAGAAATGCTTGGACACCTTGGTCGTAAAAAAAAAAAAAAAAAAAGGCATCCCTATCTATTGTTTCTAGAGTCATTCAATCAAGTTGATTTTTTATAAGAATTATGTCATTCAATCAAGCTGATTTTTTATAAGAATTATATGTACGTATCTTTCCAACCCACCCAACCTAATATCATTGGTGGGCTCCACATGGAGCTCTCACAGTGACCACACATGTATGTGCACACACGTGCGTCCATGCACACGCAGACGCACATGCCGCATAGCCACACCCACACGCCCATCCACAGACACACACCCACCCACCCACACCCCCACCCACCCACACCCCCACCCCCACCCCCACCCACCCACACAAGCACACGCACTTTATCCATATCACAAGTCTCATTCTCATTACTGGTTTCTTTTCTCTCTTTCCTCAACCCTAAACCCTAGTTCTGTTTACCTTTTAAGATATTATATATTAGTCTTACAAGGTTTGATATTTACATTTTGATACTTCATAGGGGAGTGGGGAGGCTCTTTTTACCTTTTATTTAGGCGCAAGGCACACCTGGACACACATTTGTGCCTTGCCTATCATGATTTTTTTGAAACATTGATAAATGAATTCATTAATTTACGTAAAATATATATACATGGGTGGAACCAAATATAGAAGGTCTATACCAGGTTCCCAGATAAAAGAAAAAGTTAGAAAAACAAAGTCGCTATATGTACAATACTCACACCCAACAAAAGATACAATAGGGAGTCCCAACTCCCTGTACTCCCAGGGTAGACATGATCAAAACAACACCATAGCAGGTCTTTGTTTGTGTTTCACGAGAAAGTCTGCCACACTGTTCGTTGACCTGCACAACCTCCTAATGTTCCTAGAAATGCTTAACTAATGGCACTAGTCATGAAGCACTAATTTTGATAACCAATTTGGAGACTAGTGTCGTTTGCAATCTCGTGGGCCATTTAGAAAGAGCGCAATGTGAGGATCTTCGAGGGGAAAAGGGGTTCGCCTCAAGAGGTTTTCGAGAAGGCGAAATAACAGTTGATAGATTGGTTGTCTGTAAGGATTTCTCGGGACTAGCGGCCCAAGGATTTCTACTTGTCTTGGGAAGGTTGCATGAAGGGAGTTGGGAAAGTTAGGAAACCGAAGGTTGAATGGGTGGCGCCACCTCAAGGCTCATAAACACAATGTGGATGGAGCAGCAAGGGGTAAACCTGAGCCAGCAGGAATAGGGGGGTTATTGCATGAAAATAAGGGTATAATGTTATTAGCATTTTTCGAGCCATTAGGGATAATGGAGTCAAATGAGGCAGAACTGAGAGCACTTGAGATTTGGTCTAGGTTTGGGAACCACCACCTTATTGTTGAAGGTGATTCGACTAACTAGTCTGTGCGTCCAGATCTAGACCAAATCTCAAGTGCTCTAAGTTCTGCCTGGTTTGACTCCATAATCCCTAATGGCTCTGAAAATGCTAATAGCATCATACCCCTATCATCATGCAATACCCCCTATTCTTGTTGGCTCAGGTTTACCCCTTGCTGCCCCATCCACATTGAGTTTATATGAGCCTTGAGGTGGCGCTACCCATTCAACCTTCGGTTTCCTAACTTTCCCAACTCCCTTCATGCAACCTTCCCAAGACAAGTAGAAATCCTCGGGTGCTAGTCCTGAGAAATCCTTACAGACAGACAACCAACCTATTAACTGCCATTTCGCTCTCTCGAAAACCTCTCGAGCCGAACTCCTTTTCCCCCCAAAAGATCCTCACATTGCGCTCTTTCCAAATTGCCCACGAGACTGTAAACGGAACTAGTCTCCATGCCACCCTATGTCTACCTCTAAAGGGACCCCCCAACCACCTTGACATTAAATCCCCCAATCCGCTCCATATGACCCACGAGCATCCGAATAAACTCAAGAAATAGCACCATACAACCCACGTGAAGCGGCATTTACACAACAAGTGACGCATTGTCTCATCTTCTTCACAGTGGGCACACTATCAGAGTTCCTTCTGGAATAACACCCCTAGTCTTGAGATTAAGCCTTACTGAGATCCTCTTTTTCAAAGCCGCCCACATAAAGATCTGCATTCTAGGCAGTACCTTACTGTACCAAACGAGATTGCATACAGGCGGTGAATTCAGGCTTATACATTGCCTTTAGGACTAACTTTACCAAGAAGAACCCTAACGGGTCCACAGACCAAATCCACTTGTCTTCATCCTCAAGCCACCGTCTAATGTCTCCTAGGAATCCAACCAAGGCTTGGTGGAGATCTTCTTCAAAATCACGTAGAGTCCTTCTGAATAAGATGGATCACTGGGGTACGTCATTGACCTCATTATAGCAGGCACTAATCAGTGCTTCACGATTTAGTGCCACTCTAAACAGACTGGAAAATATTTCACGCCTATAACGATTAAGGCGCAAAAGGCCTCTAGCACCTCAAGGTGCACTTAGCAAGATGGTGAATCATTGGCAATGAGTTTAAAGGGTTATCCACAATATCTAACCATACATAACTGTTATTAAATTGTCCAATGTTGTGGTGGAAGCTGTAACACCAAGACACTTCAAAATAGTAAGATGATTCGTATCATATCATATACTTCTTTCATGTGTAAAATCCATGTCCTTGCTGAATCTGTGGCACCTTTATCCCATAGTCATGTTGTATCTATTCATCATAAATTGGGGGGCCCTTCCACCTTGTACCTTTTCTCTTCTTTTTGTTAATGATGCTTGAATAGGCAACCTTGAAGATTGCACTATACACACTTATAAATTGTTCTATGAGATCATTAGATACATGGACCTAACGTATTCAGTGTTTTGTTGACTCAGGTTGGATCACCATCATAGCCTTCATGGATTCATCGGGTCCTCATATGGAAATTGATGCATAGGTTGAAGATTTGTTGATTGTGTATTGAGAGAAGCATCTAAGAGACTGTTATGATCTCTTATGGTGAAGGTAGATTTTAATAATGACATCAAATAAGTGTAGAAACTCCTCTCCATCAAAAATGGCAAATGAGATTTGTGAAGGCTCTTGACCTGCTGGTGGGCTAAAAGCTAGTTTCAACCATGTCCTCCAAAGCCCAATTCAAAGGCAACCTTACTACCCAAGAGGTGGGAAGGGAATAGATTTTTCTCCTCTCTTCATGCCATTGTCGTTTATTGATTTCTCTCCCTTTTTTTTAAAAAAAAAAAAGTAGTTTCTCTTTCCTTCTTTATGATCTCCCAAAACAGGAGGGATTAAAAGAATATCAACACCACATATAGGTGGTAGTCTAGCAGCACTAGGGTCTAATAGCCATTGTTGTACCAAGTTCCATGCAAATATTTAAATAGCATAACTGAGTACATTGGTTATTAAAACCAGTTCTTTGGGTAAAGGAAATCAAGTTTATCAAAGAGTTTATAGATAATAAAAGAAAAAAGTTAAAATGGCCCTAACTCCCCAAGTCACTACCAATAAAAAATAATAACACATTTTAACGTTTGGTTTCAAGTTAAGTGACAAAGAACATGATATTTGATCATGGGGGTGGTGAAAAGTATATATTTCCAAAACCAATAGTGGAAAAGTATGTCAAAAAAAATCAATCACTGAGAAATGGACCCAATGGTTTTGATGATGGTGGTGGTGATGGTGGTGGTGGTGGTGGTGGTGGTGAGATTTTCGATAGCTAAAAGACACATCTACCATGGTAAATTGCATAGGTGCCTAGTGAAGACGAGTCACCAATGCTACCTACTCTTATTATCTTTAACAGGGAACTTTTGTGCGCCATTTGAATATGCAAGCAAATTATCGTCTCGATACATTTTAGCATTTTCTTGATTGCAAGCCATGACAAGATCCTCACTAAGATCTATGAGTAGGAGAAACCATGTTATTCTGGATGCTTCCCCTTTCTGTCTCCCAGAGGTCGATTGCATGTCTCTAGAAGTGTGGTGGGAGATTTTTATTAACCTATGTAACATCACGCTATGTGGTGAAAGTTTCATTTTCACTCCAAGAAAGGCATGCGAGTGGCCCGAGTAGTGATGGTTTTTTCCTCGTATTAATTTTTTTCAGCCAATTATTTTGGCTCCCTCTATTTGATGGGTTGGTGATGCGGAGCACCACAACCAGTTTCTTTATTTAGACATTAATTTTATTTAGCATTATTGTATTTTTTATTTATTTACTTATTTCATTATTTAGATTGGTAATTCTGGTGTTATTTCAGGGTATTTTGTGTTTATATGAGGGTATTTTGGACATTTTTATGTAATAGGGATATTTTAGTCCTTTTATTATGGGTTGGTGATGCGGAGCACCACAACCAGTTTCTTTATTTAGCATTATTGTATTTATTATTTATTTACTTATTCCATTATTTAGATTGGTAATTCTAGTGTTATTTGAGGGTATTTTGTGTTAATATGAGGGTATTTTGGACATTTTATGTAATAGGTGTATTTTAGTCTTTTCAATGTAATTAGTATAAATACAGGATGCAACCCTCATTAGGGTAATTGATCAATAAGAAGAAAGAAAATGAATTCTACTGTGGAAAACGTTGTTCCATGCGCATGATGTGTTGGCGAGAAATCAACGAACCTTGGTGAGAAGCTAAGGAAGGCGAGAAGCCACAGAATAGGTGAGAAACCTCTTCCAAATCCAGGTATCTCTCTTCTATCTCTTATCTCTCTCTTTCTTCTTCTCCCTCTCTATTTTCGTTTTTTTATAGCATTACTGCCATCACCCCCAAAAGAGCCCATAACCATTGACATCACCACCCAAAAGAACCAAAACCCTTTGTCAAGCCCAGAAAAGGCCTTCCTGGCCTCTGTAGCATGTCCCTTTCCTATTGTCGATACCCCACCACGATCCCTCATTAGCCAAGACCCCTAAACCCCTTTTCCCCTTGTTGTCACTCCCTTATCAGCCCTCCCTTGGGGCTGCACCCTCCACAGGCCCTCCCTTGCTGTCATCACCCCAAAGGGGCCGGCCTTGTGTGCCTCCCTCCCTAATGACCTTTACCCTTGTCGCCCCATCTCCTTGGACAAAACAAGACCCCTTCTAGCCCTCTGCTCTCAGTCGTTACCCTTTTCCCATCTTATTTTGTTGTCCCAGATCACCCTAGCCCTCTTATCACTTTACCATAACCCCGTAGTTCATCCCCACAACCCCAGATCCCTTCCCCTTTGCTGTACCATCATATTACTTGCCATATTTGAGCCATCTTTCACATTAGGGACTGAACTATCCTGGTGGTAGGCCTACACTTTCGTGGATCCCGGCAAACCCGTAATTTTAGGAGATCCCCATCTTGAGTGGCACATTGGCTTTGGTAAGTTATATAATTTCTTACATTAGATTCCAAGGATTTCGTGTTGTTATTTGTGGTAAATTTATATCTTGAATTGTTAGTATTAATTGCTTGCTTAATTTCAGGTCATTTTAGATTTAAAGTGCATTATTTTCATCCATTTTAATCTTTTCATAACCACATTAGGCATTTAGGGTTACCTTATCCTTTGTCCTACATCAAATTTGGTATCAGAGCCAATTTATGGTGTTTCATTGAACATCCACGGTCTTGGGTTGCATCGTATTTTTGTGAAAAAAAAAAATATTTGTCATCATTGCGTAATTCTTTTCATCCATCGAATTAGAGTTAGATCACAACATATAGTGAGAGTCCATCCCTATACTTGTGAGTCTAAAGGGATTTTAGTGCATGTTCATGTGCATGACCACTAAGAGCGGGTTAGTTACCAAAAAGATTCTAAATCATCTCGAAACATGTCAAGAGAACAACCCCCAGCTTGGTTGAATTAGGCCCTCGGCCAGTTGACTGACCTCCAGAGGACCCAAGAGACCTTAAGTACCGACTTGGCCGCCGTTAGGACCAGAGTTGAAGTCTTCGAAACCCCTAGGAATGATGATGATAGATCGATTCATGGTGAAGAAAATGGTTGTCACTAAAACGGCCGAAGAAGAAAAGGAATAAACTCCAAATCTATGTTTGTTGTTTTATAGTTTAAGACATAGCTACACCTTGCCAACAGACAGCAGCTAATGCCAAGTAGTAAAAGGCAAAAGCGGAGAAAGGGAGTGAGTTCCCCCTAACTCAAGTCGTCGTCAGGCTAGGAGAAGGTCCAAATGTTTACGAAAAAAACAAAGCAAAACAAAAAAAAAAACACAAGCAACATGTAGAAAGTCCATAGAGATGAGGGTAGGCTTTCAGCAGAATACCAGTCATATGAGAAGGAAGTATCCTCATACACGGTCCCCACTTGGTTAAGAATATTAAATATTTGGCCATAACCTACTGCATATTTTCTCGAGATCAGAAATAGAATTTTTCAATTTCCAAAGATTCAGAATTGCTGAACAAATGCATAGCATCCATCCCAATAACAATAAATGAAATATCTGAAGAATAACAAAGAACTCCAATCTTAATATCTATGCAAATGAAAGCTAAATTTCATCTCATTATGTTTCCCAAAGCCTATTAATATGTTAAGAAAGTCACCGTCCACAATACGACACTGGAATACATCAACCTCTTAATCGCATAGTCATGCCCAACTTAGCCCATGGTTGACTCTTACCTTGCAGATAGACACATGGTCATTAAATGTGGTCCACCAGCCCCACCAAGCACAAGCGGAGGATATGAGCTCCACTAGTCAGTTTCAGACATCTAAACTGATGGCAAGAAATATTTCACAGCGTTTGATTGGATAGCAACAAATGACCCTTGGTCTATTTTTTGGTACACAGGTAATCCACAACTGCTGGTTGGGATATGATGGGGCCAATGGATTGAACCCATTACTATATGTCTCTAGTGCATCAGTGAGCATAGGAGAGCTAACTCACAAGTCAAGACTACTGAAATTGGGATTTTTAATGTGCCCTAAATTGATAATGCTCCAAAATCATTTTCAATTAGCTTGGAAAAAGGTCCTTCTCACTCCCCAATAATGGTCCTCAAGTACCTATCCAATTGTGACCTCAACTTAACATAGATTGTCATTGTCCTTTCAATGATTAGTAAAAGAAATTACACCAACATAAGAAGCCACCATAAAACTCAAGATCTACTAGTTTAAGTGCAATAATGGGAGTTTATCACTTATTTATGCTTAGTGTAGAATATGTAGTACACTTGAGAAATGATTGGTAGCATAAGCAGAAGTGGGTGCCTATCCCTCCATAGGTAAAATACAACTTAGTTTACAGTTAATAAATGATTGACAGCATAAGTGGAAGTGGGTGCCTATCCCTCCAAAGATAAAATACTATAAGAAGGGGGGGGGGGAACAAAAACAAAAAAGAAAAACTAGCAAATGTTCTATTCTACTTTCTTCTCCAACATTACCTCTTTGAAGGCAAATTAGAAGTTAAATACGGACGTTCATAAGTTCGAGTTAAATATGGATTAATTGCAATTTGTAAGTATGGGAGCGTGATAGGGGAGTTTCGACAAAGTATATCAGAAAAACAGGATGGATTAAATTATCCATCAGTTAAAATCTATGCAAATGAAAGTTGAAGGAATTGCAAGAACTGAGATTGGTATAAATTCTTGACTAATATGCTTTTCAGTATTCTTTTCTTTTTTTTTCAAAGTTGTACAAGTCTTTTACATTGGTCTTCTTTTTCTTCTTTTTAAAAAAGTGGTAGAACATTTACCAAAAAAATAAAATAAAAAATAAAAAAAGAAAAATGTTCAGTGGTAGCATTCACTCCAACACCCTAAAATTCATTTATCACCAAGAATTCAGTTCTTTTTTTTTTTTATAAAGTTACACAAGAATTCAGTTTGCAAATTGAACCTTAGCCAAAACTCTCTTCCCAGACTCACAAAGTAGGAAAGGTAACAAAAACAAATGTCAATGGAGTAGGATGTGATGCACATCAAAGATAAAAGATATGCCTAAGATATTTCTGTTCTTTTTCTCCAAATGAGTGGCAAAAATACAAATCATGTAGGAAGAACCTTTTTCCTGCAATATTACTTATGGTTACTTTGCAGGTGTTGGTAGGCATAATAAATTTATATAGAAAGTGTGGGAAAATTACTCTAGACAATCTGTAGTATATAAAGAAAAGAAAAGAAAGAACACCTTTCCAAGACAGAGACATAAAGCAACTCTCTGCAGCTCCCCACCAGAAAGATTCACAACTTCTTGATCCATTAATTGCTCAATCTGGAGGGGTTTCATGACATCTGACACAAACTGAGGATGCATATATGAATCACGAATTTTCTGATGTAGCAAGTGTCTGACACTAGACGGAAATTTTGGACTAATCTTTTGGGGTTTGTAAGAAACATTGAATTCTGGGATTTCCACATCTGTACCTTCCACTACATCAGGCTTCAACAATCCAGCCTGCAGAGGTAGGAAGGAGATAAAGTGAAGATAATGGGTCAAAGATGAAAATTTGATAATATCAGTGTGTTACAAAAGCTTGAGTCAAGAAATTTGACAGTGGTGAACAGTAAGTATACCAGCATACGGATAAATGTAGTCTTCCCCGTCCCATTCTCACCCAGCATCACGACAATCTGAGAATCAGTAAACTCACCCTCCATCACTTTAAGTTTGAAGTTACCCTGGGTTTTAATCATGGTAGGGTATCGATAACGTGCATATGTCTGGATCTCCTCAGAACTTTCCTGTGGAGTCTCTGCTACCTGAAAAATGAAATAATGTAAACAACAAATGACTGGTACATCCGAGCATACCAAGTACGTCTAGTCGTAAAATTCACCTTAAATGTAAGGGACTCCTCCCGGAACCTCAGATTCTCAGTAGGTACAAATCCAGCTAAAAAGATATTAATGCCCTCTCTAACAGAAAAAGGAAGGGTAACAACTCCATATGCTCCCGGCTTCCCATATAAGCAGCATATGAAATCTGATAAGTAATCTAGGACACTTAGGTCATGCTCCACGACAATCACATAGCTGGAGAAAAGATTATAACAGAATGTTACGGTCTTAGTCCAATGCCATATTAACAGTGGTGGACAGAATACAGAGTAGAATGATCAAACACAGTAGTACACTAGGTACTGAACCTGTTAGGCCTGAGCAAAGATCGAACTACTTGCGCAGCTTTAAGCCTTTGTTTTACATCAAGGTAACTGGATGGCTCATCAAACATGTATATCTCTGCATTCTGAACTGCAACAACTGCAATGGCAAATCTCTGCAGCTCTCCACCTGATAAATCTCCTACATTTCGATCTATAACCTGATTCAACTCAAGATCATGACAGAGGTCAGCCTTCACCCCTCTCTCATCTTTTTGATCAAGCACCTGCCCTACATTCCCTTGGACTGCTTTTGGAATGTGGTCAACATACTGGGGCTTGATAATTGCCTGTTGAACACATTTATTAAGTTATCGAGAAAAGGCAACATCACATAAAATGTTTTCTGAAGAAATGAAATCTGCAATTTAGAATAAGCAAGCTCCAATCAAACAGGTAAATAAAGAGGTTTGATCACCAAAGCATAACCTAACTCCATTCTTTATATGTGTGGAACCATTTCATAATCCTCCAAATGCAAAATGGAAATGTGAATGAAGAGAAAAATAAAATAATAAAAATAATGAAATACTAACATAATAAACCACCACTAAAAAATAAAAGAACCATAAAATACAAAATGTACAACCAATAAGCATCACAAAGTGCATTTGAAAGAGAGAGAACCTTCAAATTGTCTTCCAAAATACGAGTAAAATAGTTCTGGAGCTCAGAGCCTCGAAAGTAAGTCAATATTTCCTGCCAATCTGGAGGATTCTGCAGAGAAATAAAGTGAGATAACAATAATGACAGTGTTTTGAATTGAAGGGGAAAACAAAATAGTTTCAAAGATAGGAGCTTACATTGAACCGACCCAAGTTAGGTTTTAACTTCCCAGCTAACACTTTAAGGGCAGTCGACTTCCCTATGCCGTTTGTTCCAACAAGTCCCAGAACTTGACCAGGTCTTGGGACTGGTAACCTGTAATTGAACTCTTAGTGATCAGTGTCTGCACCAAATAACTGTCATGACATGTTCTCAGGTTGCTCAAGTCAAAAACTAACCTGTGCAACTTGAAGGTATTTGGACCATAACGATGAGTAGTATCTTTATCCAAATCTTTTGGGAGATTGATAATTTGAATGGCCTCAAATGGACATTTCTGCACCAAGAACATACGATAACTCATTCAAAAGCATTACAGATGAAGGGTAGATATGTGTTATAGTCTTTCACTTGTATTTTCTCCTTTATCATCAATGAAGTTTCATCACCGATAAATAATATATTCAAAGCATCTAACATACCCAACACCTTTTCTCATCAAGCAACTTTAAACAAATAGGCAGAAACAAATATTGTACAGACCTTTACGCAAATACCACACCCAATGCATAACTCCTCAGAGATGAATGCAATCTTTGAGGCTGGAGTGACCTCAATACACAGTTTTCCTGCCAAAGAAAAAAACAAAACAAACAAAAGGAAAAAAACCACATGAGAATTGTAAATGAACATTGCAGCACTGGAAGAAATTAACAAGCAATCAGCATTCATTCCCCGTTTATTATTACTAGAAGAAAATTAATTACGTGGAAACAATCAATAGATAATGGTCACATTCAGATATAACCCAAGATTCTAGCTATTAAACTATGAGCCATTCTATGCAACTTAACTAATAAAGCCATACGGCCTAAGACAAAAATCTAGTATTTTAGAGAACCAATTTGGGTTTATACCAGGTAAATCAACAATAAAAATCATTTTCTTATTGAAACAATTCAAAAAAAGTTTAGAGCAAGAAATAAAAATTTACATATTGTCTCTCTATGGATTTAGAGAAAACTTATAAAATGGTGGCAACTTAACTAATTCAGCAAATTGTGACGAGGAAACGAAACCCCTATTGAATTTTCAATATTATAAATGGTACATGCAATGAGATGACAAGTGTTAAAAAGGAAAACGGCAACATGATGGAGTTCCTTGTTATGTAGGGTTTTACCAATGGTCCACTCTAAGCCCTTACTAATTTACATAGTCATTATGGACAACTCAATATTAGAAATCCAAGATGATATTCATTAGTATATGTTGTTTGCAGATGATGCAATACAAATTGGTGAGACAAGAAATTATCTTAGTCATAAATTGTAATTATGGAGAAAAAGTTTTGAGGGGGTAAGGTTTTAACGTTAGTAGGACATGGGTAAAATATATAGTGTAATATTAGTAGATCTGTTAGTAGGAATGATAAATTCACTAGAACTGAAAATGACTTAGTACCATATTACTATGATAAACTTCAATACTCGGGTGCAACTGTAGAACAACAAAAACTAGATTGAAGTTGTAAAAAAGGATATACTAGATTATGGAACAATGGAGAACATGATTTCTTTTTTATAGGATCAAGTGGGTAAGTAGAATTAGAAGGCTAATCTCAAATAGATTGGATAATCATACTCAGCAGTCAGCACGATGAAGACAATGCCAACAACACTAATCAATTTATACTAATACCTACATTCCTCAAATCTCTCATAATGTCTAGGAAAATAAATTATCAGCATTCATTCATTCATCATCATCAAATGCCAAAATCCCATCTATTTCGAGTCAACTTTTCAAGTTATACTTCTCCATTTCACCTTATCATAAACCATAAGTCAATCACTCCAATGTCTATCATGTCTTTCTTTATCCTTTCTCTCCACGTTTACAATAGTCTACCTCTCTCCCTTAGACATGTGATTTGCAACCTTTGAACTCTACGTACTAGGGCCATCTCTTCTCTCCTACTTAGGATGACCAAACCACCTTAGACAAGTTTCTCTCATTTTATCATCCATTGGAGCTATCTTTAAATTGCCCCTGATGTGATCATTTCTATCTTTTGGAGTTAATCTACTCATCCAACGTAGCATGCACATTTCTAGCACTCTGTCTTTTTTATTTGTATTTTCTTTATTACTCAACACTCTTTTTCACAAAGTATTGCAAGGTTGGAAAGTGTTTTATAAAATCGTCCCTCACACAAGTGTGGAAGTCTCTAATCACATACGACCCCACTACTTGTGTACATTTTGCCCACCCACACCCATCCTATTAGTTATATCTAAGTCAAATCCTCCAAGAGATTCTACAGTAGAGCCTAAATAAATATGGAAAAATAAAATGATCTTATGCTCATGTCCTAAGAGTGGGCCAATAGTTGGATAAGATCTCGTGGGGCATGCATCTAAAGGTGGTTAGTTGAACAAGATCCTTTGGATGAGACCCAAGTAAGGACCTAATGAGAAGATGGACTGTAAATGTTTTCAATTCTTGAAGGAGTGTCCCACATGAACCAAGACCTAACTCTAACAATATTAGCTAATCTTCGGGCTACAATAAATCTTTCGGCCTTACTTAGATGGTTTGAGATGTCTTCCTCCCTTCGGATCAATTACTTCAAGAGTGAAGTCTTTGGCATCAATTTGGACAACACTAAGTCTATGATGAATCTTCAGGTCTTACTTAGATGGTTTGAGTTGTCTTCCTCTGAATCAATTACTTCAGGAGTGAAGTCTTCTTTTTCAAAGTTGTTGGGATGTGCATCGTCTATTCTTCCATCCACTTATTTGGGTTTGCCTCTTTGCATTGGGTCTCTCGAGTACTCTCAATGGGAACCTCAATGGGAACCTATCATCCATAAGAAAAGTATTTATCATTCGGTGGACAAATCACTATTCTTAAGTCTATCCAAAACGCCTTGCCCATTTACTTCTTGTCAGCTTTTCGATGCCCCAACAAAGGCATTCAATCAATGGAGAAGATCATGAGAAACTTTCTTTGGGTGATCAGGAGGACATAAGAAAATATCATCTCATAAGTTGGGATCAAGTGTATCTACCTACTGCTACTGGGGGCTTGGGGGTACGTCCGATCAAGGCCGTTAATACTACTCTTTTTACTAAATGGCTTTGGAGATTAGGTCCTCATGGTGATTCCCTGTGGAAGGCTATTCTTAATTGTAAGTATAGGTTGGGAAATAGTAGGTGGGATATCAATCCGGTCTTGCACAGAGCCTCTAGCATGTGGCGCGCTATCGCAACTTATGTTGACCAATTCAAAGAAGGTATCAGATTCAAGGCAGGTCGTGGTGACAGAATTAAGTTTTGGACTGATCCTTGGTGTGAAAGTTCTTCTTTGGCCTCTCGATTTCCGTCTATCTACTGCCCCTCCCTTAGCCCCCTGGGGCCATATCAATTTTTTATTGCATTACAGGTGAGCAAGTTGTGTGGGACATCCCTCTTCGTCATCACCTGTCAGACTCAGAAACAGATGTCTTCTCAAATCTCCTCCACAGCATATCATCCTACATATTCTGCACTAATGAGGACAATCTTGTTTGGTGGCCTGACAACACTGGAGTTTTCTCGGTGAAGTTTTTCTGCACTTGGAGGACTTCAACTGCCGATATTGCTATTGTCAACCTCAAAATTTGATCCTCCAAAGCTCCTCCGAGGGCAATTAGTTTATTTGGACAGCTGGGTTGGGGAAAATCTTGACTAAAGATAACTTGCGAAAAAGAGGTAGAATATTGGTTAGTCCATGTCCTTTTTGTCTCCGAGCATCCAAATAGTTGAATCACTTGCTTATTCACTGCCCTTTCTCTTTCAATGTTTGGAACTTTGTCTTAGATCAGTTTGGTATGGCTTAGGTTATGCCTTCGTCTATGACTGAGTTATCTTTTACTTGGGACATTATGTCCGTCTCACCTAAATGCTATTCCTTGTGGCAGCTATTTTTTTTGCCACTATCTAGAGCCTTTGGTGTGAACGCAATAACAAGATCTTCAAAAGTATTGCTGAGTCCAGTATGTCGGTTGCAAGATGTAGGTTCACCAAGTGTGCATCGTGGGTTGTCTCCCTTCAAGAATTCTGGAATATCTCTATGTCAAACATCTTGCGTGCATAGAAAGAATGTGTTGATCTTACTTGAGCTCATAGTGGTTTTTTGTCCATTCTATTAGCGTCTCCATGGACTTTTACTTTATTAGTTATTCGTCCTTGTGTCACTCTTTGGTTGGTTTATGTCTTTTTTCGTATCTGCACCTCTGGAGCCCTTTATCTATTAATATATACATGAACCATTTCAAAAAAAAAACAATATCAGCTAATCTGTGTAAGTATTTCTAGTAAAAAAAACACTATCCTTTTCTGGATGGTACCAACGATTCCTGCAAAATTTTGTAGCTTATTAATAGAGCTCACCAGTGTAATTTTTCATGATAGATGTAATACCTTGACCCAAAATTAAGGGTAATTGTGTTATTTGTATTAATTAATTGTGTTTTGATCTGTTAATCATGAAGATTATGGATTGGGCTTTTTAGAAATCTAGGATCGGACCAATTAGAGCTCAATAGCTAACAGATGATCCAACTCATTTAAGTTGGAAGCACAAAATGGTAATTTACCGTAAATATTATTATTTAGGTGATTTAATTATTGATTATTATTAAAATATGTTGTTTGAAATAATTGGGTTGTCAAAGCTATGCATTGGTAGTGATGAATTCATAGGACCCTTTAGTCTATGCTTTTGCTTTTTAGAAATACTTATAAATGTGACCCTGAAAGGTCCCTATTTTATAAAATAATTATAGAAGTCATAAAATTTTAGAAAAATAACCAGTATTTGATCTGTGTTCTAACCAATTAGTTAATTTAACGGATTTACAAAATAAGATTTAAAAATACTTAAACAAATTTTGTATTTTTGACAAAAATCTACCTACATGTCATTTTCGCCTAGATCGAATGATTTCGAAAGTGTATTTTTCTCCAGATTTCAACAATATTTATGATTTTTAATACCTGACATTTTAGACTGGATGGATTAATTTAATTAAACCATTTTTATATCTAATAAATGAAGATAAGATTTTAGAAATGAAAATATTATAAAAAAAATCATTAAAATATATATTATCCTTGCATATGACTCATAAAGCCACAAGCATGAGTTGTGTTAACGTGTAGGCTTGCATGCCTATGGTAATAAAAAAATATATATATGATAATAATAATTATTATAAAATAATAGAAAATAACAAAAATAATTAATAAATATTAAAAATAATAATTTTTGAAAAGGCTATACACTAGGGGTGGAGGGTCTACCCTCTAGACATGTGAGGTGTCCTCATGCATGGTTAACATATATTTTATATATTATATTAAATGATTAAATAATAATAATATATTTTAAAACCATCCAAACCGGCTCACCCCAACTATAAATAGGGTGAGGGTTGCTGTATTTTTCTTCAGCCTAACTTTCTCTGTCTAGAATTTTCTCTCTCAAAAAAAAAAAAAAAAGGGGAGGAAAAAAGGAAGGCCCTCTCTTCAAGCTCTCTTTCTACCAGTGTTTTAAGCAGGTATTATACTCAAGTTAGTTATTTTAATTGTTCTATTTAAATTAGTTAATTAAATGTTTATTTTTGAAAATTGATTTTTTAAGTCTTACTTGAGTCAAAATTTATTTGTATGTTCTAATACAATTATAATTACAAGATATTTTCTAATTGCAAATTATTTGGGTGGTATTTTAGTTAGAAAATTTGATTTTAGGATCTAATCAAAAGGGCATCAATGTAATTTAGAAAAAAAACATAAGGGCAAAATGGTCATTTTGCCTAATTTTTTAAAATATTGAAAATAGCCAAAATACTTATTTTAAATCCTACTATAGGTGTTATTTTCACCTAACAAGTTTACTTGTGTTTGTAATTATGTCTTTTATTTGTATTTTAATTCAAAATTATGATGTTTATTTGCAGATACCTGAGTTTTAATTAAAAATGATATAAACCCTTGGTTGTATTATTATATTATACATATATTATGTATTCACTTCCAGACCGATACTCTCTATCTGTGGCGCAGCGGAAACGCAGCCCGGTAGCTATCAGTAGCTGAGCGATTAACTTCGTCGCTCGGTAGAAAAGAAGGTTTCGGACACTGAGTGATGATCTCTAAACCTAACTCAATATATGTGTAGTGGCCTGAGCACCTTATTATATTGATGGATTATTGTAATTAAAAATGGATAGTAACCCATTAAGGAGACTCATATCCATTTCCCTTTGAGTTTTTTCAGAAAATGAGTAGAAAGATTTGAAATACTATGAATGTATGTTGTACAGTCCATGAATGTGTATTATGATTGATTGCGAGTGTATATTAATTGTATTTCTATTTGTGTAACAGGTACTCACGATAGTCTACGTTTTACAGTGAGGAGACTTAATAATACCAGATCGGTAAATCAGGTTTTGTAAACCTAAATCTAGTGTAATGAGTGGTTTCATGGATTATACATGATATGGAAAAGACCGAATAGGCCAAAATGCGAGACTTGACACTGCTTCCATGTGAGGGATGAAAATTGTTCTAACTGTTAGAACGGAAGCATAACACGGAGTCAAGGAGTCGAGGTTTACTAGTCTATAAATGAATAATGAACCCACTTACATGCCTAGACTTGATATATATTGCTAAGATATGTTCATATTGTTACTAATGATGTTTATCATGCATGGTATTGTGATTGATAATGATATTCTCCGATGTAAGAGCTTGAGCATCATGTTATGATGAGGGATTGAAGTATGAAGTTGATATTGATGATGATATTCCCGGTGTGAGAACTTGAGCATCATGTTATGATGAGAGACTGAAGTATAAAATTGATACTATTGATAAGATGCTCCGATGTGAGAACTTAAGCATTTATGATATTGATACTGCCTCCACGTACCCTCAACTATTGAACTATTATCGGCCCAGGTATGTCGATTACCAGCCCAAGTGTGTCGGTTTGCATCTACTGGCCCAGGTGTGTCAGTTGTTGGCCCAGGTGTAATCAGTACCGGCCCAAGTGTGTTGAAGATGTTCTTGCAAGATTTTGCATTTTGACCGTGTCGGGACTTAATGCTTTATAGTCAGTGTAGTGCTTTGGTGTTACGGTGGCATGGCAGTATCACAGATGATTCATTGGTATGGTAGACCAGTTATGATTTCAAGTATGATAAAGGATATGCGGAACCATTGGGCAGTTGTATGGCAGTGGTATGTCAGTGGTATGTCAGTGGCAGGACAGCAGTATGACAATGGTATAGCAGTGGCATGACAGTTAGATGACAGTGATAGTAACTTGATAAATTGGTATACTAGACCAATTATGAATTCAGGTAAGATAAATGGTACATGAGACCATTTATGGTAAAAATTGGTAATTATGGCAAAATAGATTATTCATGAGTAGATAACTGTGATTTTAAAATGGTAAGAGTAGACCATTATTGTTATTATGATTAGATTGCATTGTTTAGCCTGTAAATGTTGTTGAATGTGTTATTTTAAGATCTCTTCACTGGGCTTGGAGCTCACATCCCTTACATTGCAAGGTTGGCATCTGAGGAGGAGGAACCTCCACCGCTGACTTAGGAAGAGGGAGCCTTTGCAGTCGATCGTATTTTCCAATTATGGGAAATATGTTTATTACATCTATTTTCATACAAATGATGTTATGTTGATTTTAGTACCGTCTGTGGTACTATAAATCTAAGCATGTGTAAATTGCTATGTTTTCGTTCGTAACTCTAATTGAATAAATGGAGATATTTTATTTGTGAAATATGTATTTGTATATAGGAACATATGGTACATGTTTAAGTCCACGTGAGAAGAGTACGTAAGACATTTTCAATGATGGGCCTTTTGCCAAATTTGAAGATTCAACCCCAGATACGATGTTAGTTAATGGGGGATAAAAAAAAAAAAAAAAACTTAGTAGCATTCTGGGCCCACCATCGGGTCGAGGCGTTACAATAGAAGTATGCAATATCGATTAAAAGGATATCTACAATATGGTACTTAGACAAATAGACTAATAGACTTGCAATGCTTAATGGAACTAAATGTCAAGTAATGAAGGAATGATAACTAGATAAATTGATAAAATAATGGTACAAATGTCCCTTCTATAATGGTAACGACATGCATGTTGAGATGAATGTTCGGTATAAGATAATATTAGAAATGATTGTACTAGAAAAGCACAAATTTTCCCCAATAGAAGAGAGAGCAGAGAACATGACTGCACAGCCCTAAGGAAGTGAATGGAGGTGGGTAGGTGCAAAATGGAAGTGATGAAACAAGTTGAGCAAACTTAATGTGGGAAAGGCCATTGCAAAGGAAAGCCACTTTTTAATTAGCCCCATTTTGTATTCCCTTGACAAGGTGGAAGTGATGAAAGTATGAAACAGTTTCAAGCCCAACCATATTATCATAGTGTTAGAAAGACAATGGAGAGAAAGCATGCAATTTTTTTGTCTCTAATTAGAAGTTTTTGTCTTAAAAAAATGGAGAGAGTCTGACGGTGCAAAATAACAACAGGAAATGGGTCTCTACTTTTCTCCATTTAGGTGTGTACCAAATAGGCAAAAATGACTTATCGTTGTGCCTATTTAGTATTTACCCAAAGGTGGTCCATATACACAACAAAAGGCTTTCAAACAAACTGTCATCTTAACAACATATCTCTTTCTCTCATATATAACCAATTAAGAACCCATCTATTTCTTAATAAATCTAACCAATTAAGAAAATAATTTCTTTGTGGCATTGGTGATGGATTAAGAAAAGAACACTTATTAGTTATTCAACAATAATCCACCATCAACGGACACTTCAGATTCAATTCAGTACAAATAAGCCCCATATTTCCTTCTTTCCAATAATTAAATAAACTGATTTGCAGTAAATAAAAAGAAAGGAAACCACTGCTCACAACATCCCAGCTACAACACCTCAAAATTTCATTCCAGAAGCAAACTATTTCCTTATGCGCCAAGGATTTCCAATCTTTAGTTGACTAAATTGCTTGTCGGTATACCAGGTCCAACGAAATCACTTATAACGAATACTCGAACAACAAACCCTAAAATTTACTCTAGCAAGCAACTAATCCAAACAAAAAGCTGCACAAAAGTAGATTTTTTTCCAAATTTTCGAAGAAAATATGTACCAATGGAGGAGGATTGAATTAAAAGAGAAAATTGATGGCAGTAAATACCAGTTTTGACGACGGGGCAGCTCTTTTTGCACTCCTGGCGGCACTTCTTGGGCTTGCAGCGATCGGAGCTGACGATTGCGATACGAGTGAGCCGATCCGCCATTGATTTGATTTATTTGCAGAGGAAGAGATCGGCCAGATGAAACCCTACCCCTCCCTTTCTCTCTTTCTCTCAAAACAACAAACAAACCCTAGAAAATAGAAGAGAGAATTGCCGGAATCCGGCGGTATGGAATTTATACCATACGCGAGGTGCGATTGCGAATATAGGATACAAGAAAACTTTCGCATAAATTGTATAAAACACCCATAGAGTTTTTGTTGTTACTAAAAAACCCTTTTTAAGGTTTCGCAATATACTGTAGCCCGTGAAAGTTTCTAATGTTCTCAACTAGCCTTCGTGACTCAATGACTTATGATGGGAAAGGGATCTTGGGCCGGGCGAAGCTCAGACCATTGGATTGAGCTTTTCGAACTTGACCCGCGCCCAATATCTGCTGGAAACTGAAAGCCCATGTCGAAATTAGCTCGGGCATGCCCTTGGGTCTTTTAGGTCCATTTCAGTCCAAATGCCCAAATTTTTGAGTGGAATCATTTTAACTTAGACATGGACTGAAGAAATGATTTTTCCTATGTTAATTATATTTATGTTTATACATAAAATCATAGCCATGTCTTGATACCATGACATAGAAATTAGGCCAAGGCTCAGCCTCAATTACTATAAACTAGCATGGTTCCAATATCACATTTGACCAAGTCAAGCATGAGTTGGGCCTAACAAGCCCGAGGCACAGTGCTCTCCATTTTTATACCTCTAGTGAAAGGATGGTCGAAAGAGTTTTTATTTGAATTATTAGAGTACACTTTTATCATTTTCGAAACTCATATATATATGTGATGAATGGCACCGGGTGAAGATTGGGGGAGATGAGTGAATGATTCAGATAGAAGGATTCAGTCTGTGTGGCATTAGAGAGTGGTAGAGAATACTCCAGAGGAATCTCATAAGACCGAGGAAGAGAAACACTACTTGATGGAGGACAAGGAGAGGCTCATCAGCATGAACATGAGTATGGAGAAAAAATTTCTAGTCACACGCTGGGAGTGTAGGGAAAAGTCCCACGTCACCTACTAGTAGTTATTCAGATCTTTGGGATTTAAGTAGTGTTCTTCTGTTACTCACTACAAGCAAAGGTCCAAATATCGGCCAATACGATAAGCATCGGCCGTACATACCGAATATCGGTCACAATATCGGCTGATATTCATAAATATCGGTATTTAAATTTATTTATTTATTTTATTTTAAACACCGATACGGTTTTTCGCTATTTTTCGCGATTTTCCAGGGTTTACGTTCTCAGGGGTGTTCACGGTTTTTTGCGGTTTTTGCTGTTTTTTGCGGTTTTCCGCGGTTCAGGGTTTACGGTTCTCAGGGGTGTTCACGGTTTTTTGCGATTTTGTCACGGTTCATCACTGTTTTTTACAGTTTTTTCACGGTTCCGATATCGAAGGAGAGAGAAAATACTGATATCGGTATGAGAGATAAAATTATCGTCCGTATCGCATATCGACGGAGCCGATTTTTGAACCCCTAACTACAAGGTCTTTTGGGGTGTGTTTATGAGTGCACACCTCGAAAGCAAAATCGTAAAGGTGTGTGTCATACTCAAAACGAACAATATTGTGTTGGATAAGATATGATTGTTACAAATGGTAATCAGAGCCAATGGCGACTCTAATCCCAGGTGGGAGGATTGTGATGACCGTACGAGATGGAGAGTAGGGGAGAATACTCCAAGTGAGTGAATGATTCAGATAGAAGGATTTAGCCTATGTGGCACTAGAGAGTGAGGGAGAACACTCGAGGAATCCCATGAGACAGAAGAAGAGAAACGTCACTGGATAGAGGAGGAGGAGGAGGAGAGGCATATCCGTGTGGACGTGAATATGGAGAAAAAATCGTACATTCCCTAAGAGTTGTCATGATCCTTGAGACTTAAGTAACATTTTTTTTTTCACTCAATAAAAGGTCTTTTGGAGTGTGTAGGGCATACATCCGGAAACAAAACCGTTGAATGTATCATGTCCAAAGGGGATAAATATTGTGTCAGATGTGACATGATCATTACAATATATGTTATACTCATCTTTTTTCTTCTTTAATGGAGGGTGAACATTCTCATAATTTTTTTTATTGAAAAAATTATAATCACCTAAGTGTCACCACTCAAGAAAAGGTGAGGGTGGAAATTTTATTTTCATGTATTACCAATGAAAAAACATCATTTAAATCAACTAATTATAATGGTAGACATGATTTAGTCGTGAGTTTTCGTAATTCAATTTTGATTTTGATATATCATCCTATTTATGTAGTATAGATTAACGATTTGCCAATTATAAAAGGTAAATTATTTCTTTATTTGATTTAAAAAAATGTTGACAATTGACCAAAAAAAAAATCTACTTTAGTTGTTCATTTTATTTAGTTTAAACTAAGTGGACTATAAACATTTGGTGTTAATTTTAAATGACCACATTAACAATATTTCATAAGACTTTTTAAGGTATTTAAACTTACTTCATTGTTAAATATCATACAATTGAAATTAAGTCATGAGAGCTTTATAACTCATAATATTAGGCCAGCGTAGTTCTCATCTTTCTTAAGTTTAAGTAACATCTTTTTCTATAAAAAGATATTTAAATATTTTTATTATGATATTATTTAGTACAAAGTATAATTGCCTATTTTAAAGAAGAACCTTGTCTCCTCTACTAAACTATAAATTTCAGTCATGACCAAAATTTTATAGTCTAATTCTAGATTAAAATGTGATTTTGAAGAATTTTATTGATATTTATGAAACATCATAAAAATTTGAGTTTTATATACTTTAATTTACTATATTTTTCAACTTTTAAATAATTGTCAAAAAATAAAATAAACTAGATGACTTATTTTAAAATTCAATAAGTAAAATACATTCTAATATGAAACTCTTAAATATCCATCATAAATTACCTTCTTTGAATATTTTATTATTTAAGTTTTCCATCGATCTCTTTTTAAAAAATGATAATAATGAAGTGGCCTTTAGATGTCAAAAATAAAATAATAACGAAGTGGCCCTTTATTGTTTTTTTACTGTTAAATCTAGTACACTTTGCAGTGAGGCTTGAGAACCATGTGTTCTTGTCCGTTTTCTCGGGAATCCAACAAAATCCATGTTTGATTTCCACCGCCCACCATTTTTCATCGTCTTTGTTGTGCGACTGCGGAGGACTGAGGTGTTCACACTCTCAGACATGGCGCCGTTCCAAAGAGTTCCTCAACAGACGCTTCTCATTCTCTTCCTCTGCATCTCCATCTCACTATTTTCCATCCTTCCATCAAATGCAGAGGACCCCACACCAACACCGTGGCCCCACCAGTTCCACTCCATCCTCTTCATGAACTACAGTGGGGCCCTCAGATCATCGACCTCTTACGACTGGCCCAATGGCCGGAACTTCAACATTATCCAGTCCCAGTTGGGGAAACTCCTCTACGACCTTGAGTGGAACAATGGCACCTCTTTCTTCTACACTCTAGACTCCAACAGAGAGTGCAGAACAGCCCAGCTGGAAGTTGGAATCCTCCGGCCAAACTGGCTGGAGGGTGCCACCTACCTGGGCCAGGAATAGTTGATGGTTCCTCTGCAATGTGTGGGAGAAGGTGGATTTCATTTGGTATTATGAGGATGTTGTCACCAACAGACCCGTTCATTGGGTCTTTATACAGGTAACCCAGAATCCAGAATCCATCTTAGATTATGGTCGAGCACTACCTCTGTGTAGAAATTGTTGCGTCATATCAAAATGCTATACATTCCCTATTTCCTAGATGGGAATAGAAGGCATCTCGTGTTAGGATCACAAAATTAGGAACCTGCTTATCCAAATTCGAGGCCAGAGACATGATGATGAGGATCATAGAATTCCTAATCTTCATGAATATGTTTCCATGCTATGTCAATAGGGATATGCATATTCTCAAAGTTCAAGGCTAATAACAACAAAATGCAACAAAATTTGAAAGTGCAGGTTAGTGTTAATTTAATGTTACCATTCCAAAAAAAAAAAATCAATGCTGTTAGTAGCTCTGGGGTTAATGTTGGAAACAGTCCCACTACGAGTTGAAGGATTACAAGTATACATCTAGAAGGTACTAGGTTTGGTCATGTTGGTAGAAGACCAGAATCACAAGCACAAGGAGGAGAGGTCAACTTCAAAGGACGTGGGAGGGGAGGGTTAAAGATGGAAATGTTAGATAGTGGAGTGAGTAGCGACAAATGGTTTGGTTTATGATAGGGTCAAAAGGCGAAATAGAACTCAAAAACCTCACACCATATAGATGGGATTCTATCTTTTGATGGTGACGACAATGATGATGATGAATAGAAGGTCCTGGTGAAGGGAGAGACCATTGAAGAATATAGATTGTAGTGGTAAGACATGAGGCGATAGAATGCAGTTAGTAATTAGATGAAAAGTGGAACTTGGAAAGTGACAAGGTCTATGATGATTATGATGATATTCCTTTCCAAAATTGTCTATAATTTATATTAATCCAGTTTTTGTTTTGTGTTGGGATTTCTTTAGATCTTTTACCTCCTTTTTCCTCAAAGATAATTTATTTTTCCTTTGAAGAATCATCAAGATATCTTATCTTGTTGCGGTCATCTTTGCAGGAAGAGCTGCTCATGTAATGACATTCGAAGTTGGTGCGGTGCTGGAGGATGCAAAATGGCAAGCACCAGTCTACTGCTTTCAGAAGAAGGATGAGGAAAAGTACCGAAAATCCCAATCCATAATTGCTGATGGATCTCTAGAGTCTGTGCTGCAAGAAAAGACTATCAGAGGTTTTTTGGGTTCTTGAATGTCTTTTGAAGGTTTTATGCCTTCTCTATTCCTCCTCCTTTAGAATGGTAAACTCCCTATGCTTGTATCCTTAGCTAATCTACATCTATTATATAATATGTAGTCCTTCAAGTGGATCTTCTTCTTTGCCATTCCTCTGTCTTTACACTCCTCCGTCTCCCATGTTATGGCAATTGGGTTAAGTTGAACATGATGCATAAGTTCTGACTGTGTGGTGCTGGAGAGGCCTAACTATTATTTTTTGCAATAATTGTCATATTGTTGTATATTTGACTGGAACTACCTAATTTTTCTATATCTTGTTACAGAAGTACTTTACATTCAAGTGGTAAGACAAAACAATGTTGTTTCTTTTAGCAGAATATTGTAATTCTAAAATCACCAACCTTGATGAGAAGTATGTCAATATTACAATATCACTGATAAATATTTTCAATATTACAACATTTGGCTAATGGCAGACACCTCAGATTGGCACTTCCCTCTGATGTACCAATAACTGGAATTCTCTTGTGGTTCTGTTAAAGGTAGCAACTCATTGCAGGCTACGTTCTAAATAATTTGTATAAGATGATTAAGATAAATGCTCATGTGCTTTGATTTGCATGTAATCACATGGACAGTCCAATCAGTTGATATTGACTATCCACTTATTCCATCTATAAGGTCCCACCCTGAAAAATGCATAAATTACAATGTCTTGTTAATACGATCAGTGTCAAACACAAAATTTATAATTTGGATTATCTAGAAAGGGAGTACCATGGAAATCTAATCAACAATCTTTAAGAAATCCATTTAGTAAGCTGTAAGCGCCACCTTGGTTTGACTTCTCAAAAAAATAAAAAGCTCCAGTTTTTTGCTGTTAATTGTTAAGAGTTACTTCAACAAGAAGGAAGTAATCATTTGGAATTGGCTAGTTTTCAAGAAATGGATGGGACATCAGGTGGCATTCATTTTTTTTTAATTACATTTTCCCCCATGTAACCCTTGAAATCTCATTAAATAACAGGCTGCACCTGCAGAAGAGTAGGGTTGGGGGTGAGTGATCTTTGATTGTTAATTATGTCATTGTAAATTATAATTGAAGTACTACCATCAACTGTATCTTCACTTAATTGAAAGACAGAAAGTTCCAGTCACAGCTATGGCTGTTGGTTCATTTCCTAGTTGCCTGAACCTTATCTTCATATCAAAGAGATTGGAAGAGGCAACGCTCTAGTAACAACTATTTTCTACAATTCTTTTTGCTTAACATCTATGATTTACTTACTACTTGTTCATCTAATACATCAAATATCCACAGAAAAATATCACACGTGAGGATGTGGTTGTTTGCACACTTAAGCAGGAGCAGGAAAGAAAAGTGGTCTTGAAAATGCCACTTGAGATGGAAAGCTGGAAGATTGCTATGTTTTGTATAGAAAGTTGCTTTCATTCCAAAGAAGAGACATGGATTGTGGTTGTGGGGGTTTTTTTTCCTTTGCTTTCCAGTTCTAGTGCGTTTGGGTAGGTTGGTTGTCTTGGGGTTGGGGGAGGGGGGTTGTGTTTGGCGTTCTGCATAGTTGTCTGATTCATAGAAGATGAACAGAGAGCTATCCAAGCCCTGAATGGAACTTTATTGGAATTTGGAAGGAAGAAGTTTAGAGGAATTGGGTTTTAACTAGAATTAGAGAACAACTAATGGATAGTTCTGCCACTTCAGCCTTGGAAGTGGAACCATAAAGGAAGTACCAATCTGTTTGATTTGAAGCATAGATGGGAACAGAATTGAAATGACAATATGCAATGGAAGCTTACTATGAGATGATTTGCTGTTGTCAAAAAATGAAAGGTTAAGTGTATGGAATCAAAATATGCCCTGGGATGGTCATGCTAGCATTTAAAAATGTTTCTATTGGCTTGCTGACAGTGTTTTGAAATTTAGTGTGGATAGCGTGTCAATAGGAAAGGAAACTGGGATTAGTGGGTACTGAACAACACCATGGGAGTCTTTTCTCTGGGCCAGTCCAATAAACATAATTCTTGACCATTAGAGATGCATTTAAGATTTTCAGCAAGTGTTTCATAGGAGTTCATCACAGAAGGGAACCTTCTAATTTGATTTCATAGTCTTCGTAGAAAGATCAAGTGCCATGGAGAGGTCTTTCTTTTGGGGAATTTGTTTTCAATGTGATTCATTATAGGTTACTTCTTATCACACTAATACAACTGCAAATATATTGGAGTGTTTTTATTTTGTTATATTACTATTATTATTATTATTTATTATTATTGTTGGTGGGGTGGATTGGTATGGAGGATCACCCATTGACTCCTATGTGTTTAAGGACTTTCATTTTGGGTTCCATCTTTCAAAATTTGGGTTCACTTTGGCCCATGGAGATGGATTGGTTTGAACTTCGAAAGATCTATGCTTGAATAGATAGCCTACTAAAAATCAACTTGATTAGATTAATCAAGTCTTGTGTTAGTGCCCCGGCTTGTTGAGTCCCTTGTTTGTCAATTCCATGACTCGGGAAAAACACTTGCTAGAAGATTTGAAGACTCAAGATTGATCCAAAGAATGAAGATCATGTCCACGACTCCAAGATCATTGGTGTATGGCAATCACACAGGTAAAATAGCCATAGATGACCTTAGGTGAAACCCACATCCATAGGTGGACCTTGCCTAGGCTTAGTTGAACATATTGGTAAAATCATTTCAAGCCTAAGCGAACCCTGGGCAGTCACAGAACCAGAGGGGACAAAACTTTGGAAATCTGGTAAAATGTCAGGTCCTCGGTGAGACAGAGCAAACCCATTGTGGTCATCGACCAATCGACCGAATTGACTAAGGTTCTGTAATGAATACACTGTCATTCGGTGTTACTCTCAGGTAGAGTGTCTTGTGCTACTGACACATCAATATGGATAGACCGACCCACCGGTGGCTACGACCCGTAGACCAGGATCAAGTTTGAATTCTGGAACTTAGAACTTTGGGTACTCTCAGAACCGACCCGTTGATGGCATAGACCCATCGAGAGTACCAGGACCGACCCATCAGTGTACCGACATGTCGACCTGGGTTTGACTAGTTTCTGGACTTCAAACTCTGTCAACATGGTTTTGCCCCAAGTCGAGATAGTCGACAAGAACAACATATCGATAATAAAATCGTCGACCCGTCGGTGTACTCGACCCATCGATGACACCTGTTTTTGTACCCTTGGAGTGTAATAAATGAACAACGGTCGAGTGGTTAAACAGTAACATTTAAGTTCACCGACCCATCAGTAAGATCGACCGGTCGGTATTGAATAGTTCGAAAAACTGGTTTGCCTTCTCTATAAATACAACTCTAATGACAACTGTTCAGACATCCTTCGAGTATTTATGAGCCTCATCTACCACACATATTAGTGAAATCAATAGGCTCAAGGAAGGATCCTCTTCTCTCTTGTACACAAATTGGTGAATCATTCAAATCAACCAATGTTGATAGATTGAGTTTGAAAGAGAGAAAGAGAGGTAAAGGCAAATCATCTAAGATAGACATTGGTGACCCCAATTTCCTAGAGGCTTCTCATCGCTTGTGATTGCTTCACACTTGGTGCATCTTCAACACGCTTGCGAGATCACATTGGGAAGGAGATTCGAGAAGCACACGTCTCTACATTGGAAAGCTTGAAAGACAAGTGCTTCTCCTTGGTTTGTTTATTTTTTTTTAAATCAAACTTGTGAAGTGGATAGAGAGGGTGTACCCTTGAACCACTATAAAAAATAGAGGGTTTACTCTAGGATAGGTGGTGGTGAAATTCACAACCAATTGGATAGGTGGAATTCCTATTCTATTAGTGTGGGTGTAATTCCCCACTTAGTGAATTTGGGATAGCCCAAGGTTGGGTGAGTCCATCAGTTGATATAGGAGAGTTTACTCCGAACCACTATAAATATGGTGTTGTGGTGTTAGAGAGCCGTTTACTTGGATTGTTATTTGAGCACACACAACACATCTTGATTAATTTGAATTATCCGCTGCAAATTGTTTAATCAATCAAGTAATCTTTCTAAAGGACCAACGAATTTGTACATTGCCCTATTCACCCCCCTCTAGGGTCAATCTTGTTCTAGCTCAAGGGACTTTCATCTTGGTTTCAAAGGCCACAATGTTTAGGTATTAAAAAAGTGTGATAAAAATTTGTTGGCTAAAAACCATGGTTGATTGATCCAATCAAGGTGATTTTTGGTAAGCCTCATAGTCAAGTACCAATTGACTCATATCTATGGACCAAAGTGGTCCCCGCATAGGGGTGCAAGAGATAACAACCCACACATGTATGGGCATAATTTTGTTTTGTTCATTACTTTGATATTAGGATGGCTTTATGATTGTAGGGGAAGGTGGCTTGTTTTTCTTGGGCGTTTGGATTGATATTCCTAATTTTTTGTGCAATATCATTCATATACTATATGTATGTTTGTACTAGCTCAAAATGAAATTGACAAGGTTAACTTGTTGTCTCAAAAAGAAAAATAAGAGAGAGAGAGATGTCTGCGCGTCAAATGAGTTGATGGGTGGGATCACTACTTGTAGATCTGAAGGAGACTAATATAAAGAAAGCCATTTTTTCCATTTGAGATTTTTGTGTCTGAGCTAAAAATCCTAGTTATGTCTAAATTGATTCTATAATTAATGTTGGGTTATTTGACTAATGAAACATTATGGGTTTGGACTTTTTCCTTTCTTCTTGAAATGTGGTTTAGAGTTTAGAGTCTTTAGACCCTTTTGCTTAAATCTAAATTGCAAGTGTGAAAACTTACAATTTCAAGACCGTGTTCAGTCAGCAGTATCCTGTTTTGCCTTCAGCACTCTTTCCTCTGTGGTGGGGCCTATTATCTCATTGGCATCCTTCAACCCCATGCTGCAAATCTTTTCAGAAGAGTCCTGCATGTTAAGATATTAGTCAGAATAAAGGTCCAGTTAAAAAAAAAATAGTAGCAAATTAAAAATCCCCTAATGCTTGACAAACTACTACTCCACGAAGCTGTTGAAATAACCAATGGTTACTGTTTGGATTCTCTTTGACGCATAGAACTTTCTTTGGAACTTGTGGAATAGCTTTGGGGATCATATGGTTGTCAATGTATCCTTAAATGGAATGTAATCAGTGCTGAGCTGACTTTTCCATTCCATTCAAGGTTTTTTTGATAGGAAAGCTCTTGCAACTTCAGCAGTGGAATGGCGGATTTATATACCCATTTCTCCCATTTCTCATTTCTGTTAGAGGCAGATGGCGACTGTTTTCATTCTGAATCATTTTCAGCTGGTGGATGTTCTCATTCCAAGACCTACCAAACATACCTTGGAATATAGAACCTACTGAAGCCTCAAAATCAATGTCAGCAGTTTCTTTGGCTAGGGTGCCTATCAAATTGCCCCTTTGAGTAGATAATCAACACACAATAGTATTTTTTAGGTGGCCAAAATAATTCCTTGAAATTGGAAATTTACAAAAAATATGAGGGATAGCATATGATGAATGTCATTCCCTCTACAAATGGACCTGCCAACATATGCTGGAGATAAAACTTAATCGAAAGAAAACATGGGAACATCCTCTCTATAAGTATTCCATCCTCACTAAGAAGTTTGCCACCCTTTTGATTAATTGTCTCTCACATGCTTGAAGCTCACTTTTAAGTCGCCCAATAGGACTTTTGTTTCCCTTATTCTGTCGAAAATCGATTTTACGGTATAGACACTTATGACCTCCCCCTCTATGCCTTGCGGTAATGATTCCTCTGGCATTATGACCTTTACTACAATGATGCTGTCAACCATCCTAACTTCCATGTGAGCTCTTTTTCTTACCCAATGCCCATTTCAAAGCATAAGATGAGTCACCTTTGATTACCAGTCTTCCTTGAAAGTTTTCTTTGAAAATCCCCAATTCTTCCTTTATTGCTATGAGTTCTTCCTCATTGGAAAACATCGTTCCTGCTGATCCTGTGAAGAACACTTTTATTTTCTCTTCTGAATCAAGTACATACGCTCCAATCCCGGCCAGCCTAGGCTTCCCTTTGCTGCCCCGTCAATATTTAAGTATCCTTCCTTGGTCTTCTTCAATCTTTCTATATGTAACCTTTTACTTCTTTGGTGTATCTGCTAAGCATGACACCTAGTTTCTTTGGAGATCATTGAAAGTGATACCTTTCAAGTCTTCTCTTCCTTGCACTCTTTTGATTGACCTCGTCTTGGCAAAATCGAATATGTTGAGCACTCTTTTCCTTTAGAAATCTTGTTGTTATGTTCTTTCCAAATTGACCACATGATTGTTGTCAAAGTTGCTTTCCACATGATGGACTCCCTCTAAAAGGGCTTCTCTCCCACCCTTTCATTTGCCCTCCAAGAATGTTTTGAGACACGCAATGCATTCCACTTAAAGACAGAAAATTGAGAGAGGTAGTGAATTGATTTGTGAAGCTGCAATTCAGAAACAAGTAGTTTGACGTTTCCTCGTTTTCCTCACACAATACACAAGAAGTGTTAGCTTTTTGTGTGATGATATTTTGCCTCACCATGTCGTGCTTGGTAAGAATCTTATTTGCTATTGTTGTCCAACAAAGCTTCAACCTTGGAAAGTGAGATTGTGTTTTACTTATGAACTGATAGCAATTAAGATTTAAATGAGGCAGAGTTGCTTGGGATTAAGAGAGCTTGAGAACTTTGGGTTAGCCATGGTCAAGAGAAAATAATAGTGGAATGAGGCTCATAAAATGCTATCAAATGGGCTAGTGGGAAGAGACTCCCTTGGAGACTGGTGTCCGTGGTAAAAAAGATGTAGATGCTTGGCCCGGTAGGGATGTGATCTTCCCTCATGTTCGGCATTCGGCAAACGGAATTGCAGACTTCCTTGCCAAAGCTGGAGTAGAAAGCAGGAGGCTTTCGTGGACTTTCTTTGATGTTGAGGGTTCATTCATGGGTGGTGGTATTTTTTGAGTGCCCCATTGTTTCTACGAGATGCTTTGTGTGTTTGTTTTGTTTTTCATTGGGGTCCAAGGTGGCTATATTTCTTTGGAAGCCTCTTCAGTGCCTTGTATGAGCTCGGTCCTGCTATAATTCTCTTATACCAGAAGCTATCCTTTCTTTTCTTAATGGAATTTTTTATCGGTTGTTGTTTCCAAAAAAATAATTAATTTCTTCTAGTCAGCATTCCTCTCCTTAACTATCCACCAATTTTCTCTTCATCGTTATCGACTTCTTTTCTTTAGCAATAAATGTGTTAATCTATCAAAAATGAATTGCAACGTGTGAAGGTTCTGAAAATGAGATGGTCTTAATGAAATTTGGGTATGTTTTTTTTCAGCCATTGACTCAACACCCTGTTGGGCCTGGCTATTTTGTTTGTTTTCCAGATTCTACCTCTTTTAGAATAAAATTTAAAGTTATCTTTCAAAAAGGAAAAGGAATTTTGATTTCATAGAGCTGAATTTGATGAACACAAACTAGAGAATATGAAATAGGCAATTAACTCTCTTTTTTCTGAAAAGGGAAATTAACATGAGAGTAAAACAATGCTGAACCACAAATATGTAAATAGCCCAGCTCATGATATTGCAATTGCGAGGCTAAGTTGAACATTTCAAAAGGTTTTCCCTGGCACATAGGATATATTTACCATCATTGAACATTAAATGGTCTATGAGTTGGTGCATTCATCAACAAGAAAATGAAAGATGTAAGATTTCATGGCTTTGGGGAAAGAAGTATGTTTAAAAGTAAAAATAATAATTTCATTGGCTCAATATTAGATCAGTCTGTTCATCAGGTGGGCCGCAAGTATATCTTTAATGTGGGCCTTGCTTCTCTCTACCATTTCTATACATATGCCATGATGATAACATGTTAATAAAAATGCTGAGCAGATAGACATCAATGGAAAAACTCACTCTAAACGATGAGCGTAGCTTCACTAGTTTGTGGACTGCATCTTCTACATCAAATTGCATGTCTGATCAAACTGTTCTTTTATGAAATTTTCACAGCGCTGGTCAAGTTCCTACAGATGCATTACAGAAGCTAAAAATAAGAAAGCTTCTGCGAACTGCATATTCTAGTATTATATTTGGATAAGAAATATTGAAGATCACATGTGTCAAGATTTGTTGAGATTCATACCTCTACTGTTAGCTTCCCCTCTTTCATCAAAATAAAGTATGAAATGATCACTTCTTTGACCTACCACATTCAATTTGTGAATTTTCATAACAGTATAGAATTCATAGTTTAATCTGAAACAAATTACCCAATTAGCACTCGACAAAATTACTTAGTTGACTCGACTTGATAAAGGCTCAGATTATGAGAAGGGCAACTGAGTTGTTGAATCCTGTGCTGTTGAATTACCATTTTGAAAAGGGTATCCCTAAATAGGGTTGGTAGTGTGTGTGTCAATCTGGAGATTGTCAATCAACTATTTGATAAGTCAACCTAGTGAGATAATGGATGAACATTTCAATGATTAGAGTTTCAATATTCTATCCACAGTAATTTTCCTCTCTAACTCCAATCTGACTGTGTCCAAAGGAGGCACTCTCCTTCCTCCTAAGTTAAGCAAAAAGAATTTATAGAGTTCAAAAAGTAGCAACAAATAGGTTTGC